>JACERP010000196.1:0-188437 GCA_014080715.1 Scenedesmus sp. NREL 46B-D3 | reverse complement strand
AAAGACGGGGAGGATGCAGCTGCTGCCGGGCACCTTCAGACTAAACCTGCAGCAGCAGGCAGCGGGGCACACAAAACCCCTTCCCATGCAAATGCAGCATGCACATGGCTATCGACGCAAGAAGCAGCCCGTCTACAAAAGGAAAAGAAATTGCAAGCGAGACCGACCCCTCTGCACAGCAAGCTGTACTGACCACTGCACCAACTGCAAGCACCCTACCACAGGACAGGGACCAGGGACACACCAGACAGACGGGGAGGATGCAGCTGCTGCCGGGCACCTTCAGACTAAACCTGCAGCAGAAGGCAGCGGGGCACACAAAAACCCCTTCCCATGCAAATGCAGCATGCACATGGCTATCGACGCAAGAAGCAGCCCGTCTACAAAAGGAAAAGAAATTGCAAGCGAGACCGACCCCTCTGCACAGCAAGCTGTACTGACCACTGCACCAACTGCAAGTACCCTACCACAGGACAGGGACCAGGGACACACCAGACAGACGGGAGGATGCAGCTGCTGCCGGGCACCTTCAGACTAAACCTGCAGCAGAAGGCAGCGGGGCACACAAAAACCCCTTCCCATGCAAATGCAGCATGCACATGGCTATACGCAAGAAGCAGCCCGTCTACAAAAGGAAAAGAAATTGCAAGCGAGACCGACCCTCTGCACAGCAAGCTGTACTGACCACTGCACCAACTGCAAGACCCTACCACAGGACAGGACCAGGGACACACCAGACAGACGGGGAGGATGCAGCTGCTGCCGGCACCTTCAGACTAAACCTGCAGCAGAAGGCAGCGGGCACACAAAAACCCCTTCCCATGCAAATGCAGCATGCACATGGCTATCGACGCAAGGAGCAGCCCGTCTGCAAAAGGAAAGAAATTGCAAGCGAGACCACCCTCTGCACAGCAAGCTGTACTGACCACTGCACCAACTGCAAGTACCCTACCACAGGACAGGGACCAGGGACACACCACTGACAGACGGGGAGGATGCAGCTGCTGCCGGGCACCTTCAGACTAACCTGCAGCAGAAGGCAGCTGGGCACACAAAAACCCCTTCCATGCAAATGCAGCATGCACATGACTACCGAGGCGAGGAGCAGCCGGTCTGAAAAAAAACAGGAATTGCAAGCGGACCAACCATGCTGCACACAAGCTGTACTGACCACTGCACCAACTGCAAGTACCTACCACAGGACAGGGACCAGGGACACCAGACAGACGGGGAGGATGCAGCTGCTGCCAGGCACCTTCAGACTAAACCTGCAGCAAAGGCAGCTGGGCACACAAAACCCCTTCCTATGCGAATGCAGCATGCACATGGCTATGGACGCGAGGAGCAGCCCGTCTGCAAAAGGAAGAGGATTGCAAGCAGACCAACCATGCTGCACAGCAAGCTGTATGACCACTGCACCAACGCAAGTACCCTACCAAGGACAGGGACCAGGGACACCCACAGACAGACGGGGAGGATGCAGCTGCTGCCGGGCACCTCCAGACAAACCTGCAGCAGAAGGGAGCTGGGCACACACAAACCCCTTCCCAAGCAAATGCAGCATGCACTTGACTACTGAGGGAGGAGCAGCCGGTCTGCAAAAAAGAGGAACTGCAAGCATGACCAACCATGCTGCACAGCAAGCTATCTGCCCACTGCACCAACTACAAGTACCCTACCACAGGACAGGGACCAGGAACACACCAGACAGACGGGGAGGATGCAGCTGCTGCCGGGCACCTTCAAACGATAACCTGCAGCAGAGGCAGCTGGACACACAAAAACCCCTTCCCATGCAAATGCAGCATGCATATGCGCAGCAGCAGCAGCAGGCGCACAACACCCCCAATCGCCAGGCAGAGACAGCGTGCATACACTATGATGTACACCAATTTTGCTGGTACTAGCACACTGCCATTTGTAACAGAACAGCAATTTCAAAACACTTTTGCTCGCTCCTGACACAATGCACTGCTCTTACTGCAAATTCTTGAGATGAAGCACTGCCCTTACTGCAACGCGTAGTCTGCCAACATTGAGGCAACCGATGCAGCTCCTGCACAGGGCTCAGCACTGCAGCCACAATGCACGGAGCACATGCGAGCATACGAAAGACGACACTGCAAAGATACTTGTTACAAAGGTGTACAAATGCAGCAGGCGCATTGAACCATTTGCTGGCTACACAGACAGACTGCCGACAACACAATCAGTGTCAGACACTGCTGCTTTTGCCAACTGCAATGACTATTGTAAATGCACCTGTGGAGGGTAAGCGTGTGTGGTTGCTGCTTGCTGCAGTTCCTACCAAGGTGGCATACGAGGTGCCACACCTGCCTGGTGCATGTAGCTCAGAGACCTCCAAAGAGCTGACCCAAGCTTGTGACACCTCCGCTACTTGAAGAAATACAGTCAGCTGGACCTGTAGGACTCAGCAGACAGAGCAGCCCAGCACACCTGTTTCTCTGCTCTACGCTGCTGCTGCTGCTTCTGCTGCTGCCCCAAACCACGAGTATCTATGCTCTATGTTGTTGATGCTTCCCCAATACACCAATGCTCACAGTCCACAATCTTGCTGCTGTCACTGCTGTTACCATGCACATATAGTCGAGCTATGTCATCGTCTGTACTGTCAGTGTCCCTTAGCGTCCGCATTGCTGTTTGATGCTTGCTGCTTCTCTACCAACAAGTCAGCACTGCTGCTTGCTGCTTCTCTACCAACGAAGAATTACCAGCAGGTGATGGAGTAGCTGTTGCCATCGCTGTGTGCAGCCTCTGGCTGGGCGCCCATACGCCCTACGCCGCTCTTCATCTCCAGGCAGGTTGGTTGGTGTGCTGGGGGTTCGGGTGGTGTGCTGTGCAGCCAGCAAACAGCGGCCATGCCAGGCACAAGCTACCAAATGTACTGCTGCTGTCTGCTGAAGTCGCGAGTTAAAGCACGGTGATGATGCTGAACAGGGGTGAAGCTGGACGGGCCCTGGATGACCGATACACTGCAAACTCGCTTAGCTGCTGGACATTCCTTAGCTGTTGGACATCCCTTTGAGACCCGTGTCTTCAATGCAGAACATGCCAACCGAAAGCGTTCACCAATGTGATGGAAGTCGATGTTGGGTTGGTTCCGAAGCCAGCCTCCTGGCCTGTGGGCGATGGGACGTCTTACTTGACGACCAAAGCGCTGTTTGCAGCGACTAAAAGGCCTGCAAAACGAAGGCGGGCAAAGGAAGGAAGGGAAACAAGCAGGAGGGAGGACGATGCGCACACAGGCTGCAAGGGTGGTTTATGACGGTGACTGACGATGTCTGAAGCATTGTAAGAGTCCAACGGGTTGCCGCCTGCCTGCTGCACGACGACAAGGTAGGCAGCCGAGCAGTCCATGTGAGAAGTCCGAGCCAACACAAAGAATGGTGACAAGATGCGGAACAAAGGCGCTCTGAACAATGATTTGCAGGGCAGACGGAAGCGGAACAAACAAACGTTGTGACAGCGTTTATTCAAGCGGCAGGCGTCCATAAGCATGATTAGTAGTGTCAGAAGTAAATGGCAGTGCTAAAGGGGGAGGGGTGCTATAGGGAGTACCTTGGTGTCCCAGTAAATGTACTCTCAGAAGCGAGCTGTTACTTGCAGACCCTAGAACCGCAGCTGGCACCCTCCGCTCGACTCAGCCCATCGTCCGTGGCTTTGTATCATGGAATGATTTGATGGCAGCCTGTCTTACTCTTGCAGGGGTTCTGTTGACCCCAGGGAGGCGGTCTGCACGTGCTGTCAACGACGAAGTTGTTTGTCGTTGCGACCCTGTCATTGCGCAAACTGCGCAGCAATTGTTTGTGTGGCAGAAAAAAACATTTTGTCAAAAACACACTGCAGCAAACGCCCGCCTAGTGTTATACAAACAGAGTCTGAAGCACAAATAATCACGATGGTTACTTGAAGCAAACCCCAGCCAGCAGCAGTGAGCATGCACAGCTTGCATCGGTCATCTCGAATTTGGAACTTCCCTTAACCTGTTCCCACATACCACCAACGAGCAGCGTGCCATGCCATTGTAGTTCAGCTGCCAACTTTGAGACCAAAGCTGGTGCCACCAATGACAGCGATGAACCAAGGGCATGTAGGCTTAAAAGCAGACAGAAAATCCGAAGTACAGCAGATGCGTTCTGGCCTGCCAGCATCAGCCCAGCAACAACCATCAAAAGGTTGCGGTTCAAGTTCACTGACTCAAAACATTGAATTAACTGGTGATCACAGCCAGCAGGCCCAGCAGGCTGCTGCCCATATATCCAGACAGATAGCTCAGGCAGCAAAATGAACAAAATAACCAAGCACAGCGGCTTGCCAAAATTTTCAAGCGTGTCAGCTGCAAATGCCTGTTCATAGTGACCGCCCATGCAGGGTCCCTCCGTACAAGTGTAGTCGATAAACATCAAACAGTCAAACAAACAGCATGCCCTCAAGATGCCCTGCAGTCCTCTGCACCCATACTACATGCCACTGCACCGGCTCGCCACGCCCATGCACAGGGCACACAAGACAAAACAAGGGCAGGGAGCCTGGAATGCATGGACAGTGCAGGAGCACACGATTCCAACGCGCACACTAACTACACAACCGCACCGCTCACACCGCCACGTGCATGAAACTGCCCACAGGGACATGCGATCATGCCTCACTACTGCCTCAGTACTGCCTCGACAGCGCCATGCTATGCACAGCCCAACTGCAAGTAGCGAACCCCACACCCTCGCCTCCTTCCCTGCTGCTCACGCCGCCAGCGCCTGCACATACTCGTTCAGTCGGTCCCCAAACGCTGCACGGGAGAAGGTCCTGACCACATGCTTGCGCGCTGCTGCGCCCATCCTCTCTGCTACCTTTGCATCCAGCAGCTGCGCATATGCCTCTGCAAAGGCGGCAGCTGTTGGCTCACACAGCTGGCCTGTCCTGCCAGGCAGCACACTCTCAGTGGGGCCGCCGTTGTTGACGGCAATCACGGGGCGGCTGCTGGCCATTGCTTCCAGAGGCACAATGCCGAAGTGCTCGTGCTGCGGGGTGTACACCACTGCCTGGCAGGCCGCCAGCAGCAGCGTGCGTTGCCTGCAACAGAAGCAGCAGCAGCAGCAGCAGCAGCAGCAGCAGCAGCAGCAGCAAGTGAAGTTGGTGAAGCAGGCAGGTGAGTACAGAGGTGCCAAGTGCAATAGTGAGGTTGACAATCGCTGTCATGCGAGTGTGCAAGCGGAGGGCCGCAAAATCAGTTGTGGTGTGGCTGGCACCCCTCACATTCATGCACGCATGCACACCATGCTGTAGCACATGTCGACAGACATGCCCATGGAGGGCTTGTGCATGCGCACCCACACAGCGCCCTTGCGCACGCTGAGCAGACGCTTACCTGTCAGCAAAGGATGGCCACCTGCTCCTAATGCCCAGCTGTGGTACTCAGCTTAAGCAAGTGGCATCTGGCACACAGCATACCGCAGCCTAGTGAGTAACCTGCCTCCCCAAACAGTAGCCTGCCACACCAAACCGCGGGCAACCCTTCATTGCAGTCGCCCACTTTGCACCTTACCTGCCCTGAACCCCCAACACACACCAGCAGCAATCGAACCATCATGGCGTCTCTCTCCCACCTCCACACCCCGACAGTTATACACCTGCTTACCTGTCAGTGAACGAGGGCAGGAAGGCCACTTGCTGCTCTACGCCCAGCTGCCGTGCCATTGCCTGCAGCTCAATTAGGTGCTCCCGGTTCTCCGCCAGCCGTGCATCGTACCCACCAGCAACCACCAGCTGCGCGCTGCAGCCTGGCTGCCGCTGCTGCAGCTCCTTGAGCGCTGTCAGTGCCAGCCCGATGCCCTTCTTGCGCTCAAACCTGCAGCCGCAGCCAGTGGTCACATGGTACACAGGCTTCACATGTAGCACTTGTGAGGCGTATGACAATAGAGCCGTCAAGGCAGGCCTGATGCCCTGCTCGTGCTGAACCTGCAGCCACAAGAAGAGCTGGTTGCATTCTCGAGCGGTTACAAAAAAGGGTCGGACGCACAACAGAAGTGGTGAGGAGCTTTCAGACCCAGCCGGCCAAATTTTAATTCTGCAGCACGGCAAGCAAGCGCGGACAGTTCATCAGTCAGTCGCTGATCAGGCTCTGTTTGCTATAGCTGGCTACCTGCAAGACTGCTCCTGCCATGCTGCAAGCTGTGTCGTGCAGCGCACAACATGTAGCCACCAGCTCGCCCGCCTACATGCACATGCGCCCACCAACCACCCGCGTCGACATGCACACACAAATTAGACGCAACGCTGCACAAATATCTCACGCAGCCACCACCACCCTGCACGCCTGCATGCGCCGCTGCTGTCACCTGTTGATGGAGAGGAATGTTGGCCCTTTGCTGATGTGCCCCACCAGCCCAGCAGGCAGCTCGCTGCGCCAGCCCTCTGCAGCCTGCTGCAGCTCAGCCTCTGCAGGAACTGCAGCAGCTGGGTACAGCACTGCCGGCTGCACCCCCTGCACAGCCAGCCGCTTGAAGGTCTGCCCAAACACGCCTGCGGTGAAGTTGCTGTTCACCAGGATGAGGTCAGCGCTGCCTGTTGCCACTTCCTCGAGGTAGTCCAGTGGCATGCGGTACAGGGCTTTGATGAAGGAGCCCCTTCGGCTGAGCAGCAGGTCTGGGAAGTGGCAGTAAAACAGCACGCGCATGCCTGGCAGCAGCAACTTCAGCAAGGGCACCACCGCTGCCACCTACGCAGTGCAGCAGAGGATGACATAGGAAAGGTTCTCAGGATGGGACTACTTTGAGGTGGTATTGTCAGATTGCTGCTCCCTTCCGTGAAGACCTGTGCCTGATGACAAGTGTTACAGACGCACAGCTAGCAGCTGAACGGTGCGGATGCTCTGTCTATCAAGTTGTGCAGGTTGCATACAGTGCACTGACGGCAGCTGCAGGTGCTCTGCATAGACCAGCAGACGCTGCTGTAATGCATGTGGTAAGGCATATATGCGATCTACGCGATGTGGGCACTGCGTGCAGGGGCCTGCAAGGGGCTAACTCAGACCAGCAGCACCCCTGATGCACAGCTGACCAGCCCCTGATGTACGCTTGCATGTTGCCGGTTACCTCCTGCAAGCCGACAGACTACAAGCAGCTGCAGGACTGGCTGTGCCTTGCAGGCAGACAGAGGAACCCAGCGCACCTGGTCAACTATGACAACGTCGTAGTCTGGGATGTTGCCGCTCCACACGCGCATGGCCAGGTAGATGGCTGCCAGCGTGCAGCGCACCACAGCACACAGCGCATACAGCCGCCCCAGCACGTGGCGTGGGAACCACCCGCCAGACACCAGCACGGCAAAGTCGCCGCTGCGGGTCTCGTCAAAGCTGCGGTCTGGGTCGTAGTACGCTGTGTACATGTCCACTGTGTGGCCACAGCGGCTGAGCTCAACTGCTGCATCGACAACCAGCCGCTCTGCACCACCTAGGCCTAGGTCCGGGTGCAGGAAAGCTATGCGACGCCGCGTCATGGTGGCTAAAGCCGCTGCTGCTGCTGCTGCTGCTGCTGCTGATGCTGCGGGGTCAACTTGCAGCTGCCTGGTGTGCTGCTAGGGTTGCTAGAGGTTGGGTGGTTGTGCCACTGCTATTGAGGAGCAGGCAGCAGGCTTGTTTGAAGCGCACGTGCAATTGCTGAGAGTGCTAAAAAAATATTTGATTGTAGCTTATCCCGTTGTTGGTGCATGGCAGATAGATCAACTGCACCTGCTGCACCAGCTGCAGTGACGAAACGATTGAACGAGCCACCACAGATGGTGCAGCTGCGAGATTGATGGTTTGCAGCAAACAAACCTTGCAAAGAGCTCTCAGTGCAGGAGATCAGGCGCCGCTGAACGAGAACAATTGAAACAATTACAACGCAAAGTTGCGGATGTGCGTACAAAAGCAACGTATGATGCTTTGGAGATTACTGTACCACTCGTACATGACTTTGATTGCGGAACAGCAAAAAGCAGACCTGAACTGAGCTGTAACGGCCCCTGACAAGTGTCACAACAAGTGTTTGCAGGATAGCTTCTGAGCTGCTGGTGTCTTCAGTCTTGGGGTGATGCGCTTATTCTAAAGATGCAGGTTGAGACAACCGCTGGCAACAGTATACATCACCAACCTGGAGCAATCGGTGCATAGCATGCAAACAAGCCTCTAAGTGACTTGTGATGCTTCTGACCGTACGGTAACTGTCGCTTAAGACGCACTTCAAAGGCAGTCGCGATGTCCAGCAAGCACAGGCGCGACAGGGATGGTGCCAGCAGCAGGCAAGGCTCTGCATATGGCAGGGATGGCAGGGACAGGTGGTGGCTGTGCTGCATGCCACATGTGTGTGCTGGAGGTTGCTTCATTACTTTTATGAATCTGCAGTCTGGCTACCATACTCACAGGTGCATGCGCCTGCTGCTGCATCGCATGCCCTTGTGCTGCTGCTGCCGCTGCTGCTGCTGCTGCTGCTGCTCTGCTGCTTGTGCTGCTGTATCCTGCAAGCAGGGACAGCAGAGAGCCCTCTTGGCAAAGAGATGGCAGGGACAGTAGACCAGGCTCGAGCCAGCCAACACCGCCAAAGCCCAGCAGGGGAGGTGCTGCAGCAGGCGGCAGGGGCCCTGTGCTAGGCGGCAGGTGCGTCTGATGCAGATGTATCGCTGCAGTGCTTGCAGCCGCCCAGTGACACTGCCTCTTAGGCTGCTTACCTTGTTGAATGCTGTTGCACATCTGCATGTCTGCATGCACTTCTGCACCAGCAGGACAGCAGACCTATGCACTTGCTCAGTGCCAAGTGGCTTTGGAGCAGGGTGTCAGAAGATGCGTGTTGCTGGTCTCATGGTCTGTAACTCAGGTCAGGCCTGCAGCGTCACCAGGCACATTGTGTCTTGTGACTTACATGCAGCCAGTAGCCACAAAGCAAACTCATACACACAGGAACACAGTTGGCTGTGACCAGTCCCTGTTTCTGCACTACTGCACTGCAGCGCAATCAGCAATGCCATCCTGGAAGCAGCAAAGCGTCGTGCGCAGGAGCAGCAGCAGGCAGCACAAGCACATGATGATGGCGAGCAAGGAGAAGCAGATGCTGCTGGAGGGCCCAGGAAACGGCCAGGCATGAGCCGATTGTCTGGCGCTCACCGTCGCAGCAGCAGGAAGCAGCAGCTGGGGACAAGTAAGGACTACTGCGCTGCACTAAGCAGCGCCTTGTCAGGAGTGGGCTTGTGCAGCGTTGTGTGTCATAGTGGTCATGACAGGACTCTGGGATGATCCCCTGCAGTGCTGTGTGTGCGGCATTGCCCAAAATCTTGTTCTGGTTCAATGTGCGCAGATCTGCCAAGCATGCCTTGCTCACATTCAACAGGTGATGCCCTGGATGATTCATTTTCAAACTACACGCTGCTGCCTGCCATGGCCCATTGCCCCACTGCTGCAAATTGCTGAACAACCTGTGAGGTTGTACTGATGCCTACTGCATTGTTGCGCTGCCGTACTGCTGCGCTGCGCTCCTGCTGCAGGCCTTCCGCTCAGCAGGAGAGCTTGCAGGAACGGCTAGCCCGGGAAGCAGCAGAGTTCAGGCAGCAGCTGCACCAGGCAGCACCAGCAGCAGCAGACAGCGCAGGCGCACAGCAGCAGCAGCATCAAAGGCAGCGCCACCACCACCGCAGCAGAGGCAGGTCCCCAAGCAGCTCTGACGAGGAAGGGGAAGAGGGGCGGAGCTTGCCAAAGGCACGCATTCAAGGTGGCGGCGGGCGTCGCAAAGGCAGCAGGAGCAGCAGCAGGAGCCGCAGCAGCCGCAGTAGGAGCGGAAGCAGAAGCAGTGAGGGCGGCGGGTCGCAGCAGAAGAAGGTTGGTGGGCGCTGGCAGGCAGACGAGGAGGAAGAGCAGCAGCAGCAGCAGCAGCAGCAGCAGAAGCCCGGCAAGAGCCGGTGGTTTGACGAAGAGGAGGAGGAAGGGCAGGCGCCTAGTGCGTCTGCTGGTGGTGCTGCTGCTGGTGGTGGTGCTGGCGGCGATCTTGAGGAGGGTGAGGCGCCTGGTGCCGCAATTGACGAGGAGCTGGAAGCACTCAACAGGTGGGCTGCCCCTCATTCCGCCTATTTCTGATGTCTGGTTCTCAGCATGCGGCTGGTTGGTTGGGTACCCACGGTAGAGGCGCAGTGCCTGTGTCAACACTGCCGTCACTGCCACCACTGTCAGGGAAGTCCCTCAAGGAAAGCGGCGAAGTGCATGCATGTGGCCGTGTTTGTGCCGCTGGGTCTGGAACTCTCCTCTGCTGCAAGCCCTCACCCCTGCTGTTGACTGTCAACACGCTGCCCGCTGCTGCTGCTGCTGCTGCTGCTGTGCTGCTGCTGCCGTGGCTGCAGGCGTGAGCGTGCAGAGATGAGGCTGGTGCGGGCAGTGACGACGAAAGCAACCCGCTGGCTGGCGGCAATGCTGCGCTGCTGAGCAGCAGCAGTGACGATGATGAGGATGAGGCCGCCTTTCAGAAGAACCTGCTGGAGGAGAGCAGGCGGGTAGAGGAGTACGAGCGGCTCAACAGGATTCAGGTAGGGGCTGAGCTGAGGGGCGTGGCACAACTTGTTGTGTTCTGGGGAGAGGGGAGCCAATCTGCCTGGAGCAGCAGCATGCTGGCAGCGCAAGGCTGTGTAAGATGGCGAGTCATGTGCTGGCGAGTGGTTATGTGGGGTTTGCCAGCTGCAGTGATGATGAGGAGGAGGATCAGGAGGCGGTGCAGGTAGTCTGCTGCAAGGGAGCATGCGGTTGGAGGGGGGCGACCGCTTCAACTGGCTGCTGGTGTAGGGATTGGGGGTGCAGCAGTGGACGGTCCAGGCGGCCTAGCAGCCAGCAGCAGCAGCAGCAGCAGCAGCAGCACGACTTGTCACCGCAGCATGCAAACAGTTGAAAGGAGTCACCGTGGAAGAAGAGAAGAGAGGTGCAGAAGCGCCTGCAGGACGGCAGCAGAAATCTCCGCGGCACAGCACGTCTGAAGGTGGCCACGCGTGCAGCTACCAGCAGCAGCTGCAGCAGCAGGTTAGCATGTACTGTGCGTGCAATGTGTCAGGATTTCGCCATTACTACCAGCATGTTAGAGCCTTCGTTACTCACACATTTATGTCTTCACTTACACGGTAATGTGCTGCCATGAACCCTGTGCTGCCGCTTGTGCACTTGGATCAAGGCAGCCGGCAAGTGCTTGTTTGTGTCATGCTCCATGCGCGCTGCATGCCGCTGGGGCCGCTTGCACCCACTGCGGAAGCTGAAACCGCCAGTTGATGAAACCCCTCTGCTGATGCGTCGCAGCGCTGGATGCACTCATTCGTGACGTGTGGGTCGAGCACGGATTCGCTTGTGATGCGCCAGCCAGCCCTGTCTTTCCCTGCTGTGCCACATCACGCTGCATCAGCTGTTGGTGCGTGTGCTGCCTGTGCATGGTCAGAGGGCACGTTTGGCGTCGTCCACCGTGCGCGCTGCAAGGCCACCGGCGCCATCTACGCGCTGAAGAAGCTGAAGCTGGAGCAGTGCCCCGACGGCTTCCCGCAGACCAGTGTGCGCGAGATGAACGTGCTGCTCAGCCTCAACCACCCAAAGATCGTCAACGTGGCTGAGGTGGGCTGCTTGAAGCAGCGGAGGGCGCGGAGGTGGAGTTGTGAAGCAAAGGATGGGTTGGCCTCAGCCTCATGCTCGCACTGGAGGCCAGTGTGGTTCACAGAACTGCAGAACCATGTTGTGCCCCTGAGCTGTGGCACACCCTGGCGTACAGCGTTGTCAAGGCGGACACCTGCCAAGCATACATTGGTTTTATGCTGCGTCTGCCACGCTGCGGCTTCCGCCGTGGTTCTGCAGCGGTGACACTGTGTCCGGGTTCTGCAGCATGTGCAGCTGCTGGTGGCTGCCAGTTGTTCTTGCCTTTTTGCACACAGATATAGTTTTTGGCCATGATGCAGTGAACGTGCACTTTGGTGATGGATCATTCACAGCCCCATCCCCCCGTGTGGTTGGCTTGCAGCTGTGAGGAGGTGTGCTTGGTAATGGTTGTGCTCAGCCTGTTGACGTGCATTTGCATGTTGCCGTTGCCTTTCCCTGTACTTCCTGCAGGTTTGGCGGGCAGCAGTGACTCGTCGCACATGGTGATCATGACCTCAAGCACAGCCTGCATGCAGTTCCACTGGATTGCTGAGTACTGCCGTTGCTGCATTCGCTGCCGTGCCCTCTCCGTCCTGTGCAGGTTGTGATCGGCAGCCGTGACGCGGTGTACATGGTGATGGAGTATCTGGAGCACGACCTCAAGTACGTCCTGGAGCTGCAGCAGTCAAAGAAGACGCAGCCCTTCAGCATTGGACAGGTGAGGCGGCAGGCTGCGGCCGTGGGTGTCGACAGCTCTAGTTCAATGCAGCTGCAACGCACCAGCAGTCGTATCATGCAC
This sequence comes from Scenedesmus sp. NREL 46B-D3, assembly GCA_014080715.1. Lineage (NCBI taxonomy): Eukaryota > Viridiplantae > Chlorophyta > Chlorophyceae > Sphaeropleales > Scenedesmaceae > Scenedesmus > Scenedesmus sp. NREL 46B-D3. The sequence continues at coordinate 175,997 of JACERP010000196.1, read as the reverse complement.
CAGCAGGCGGCAGGTTGCTCTGGTTCCTGATTTTAGTGAGCATGTGAGTGGTTCAATGCAGCTGCAATGCATGAGCAGTTGTGCGGTCAGCACTGCCCAAGCTGCAGTTGGCATGCACATGACTGCAGCTGCATGGTTCAGGCAAAGCCCCGCTGATCCAGCTGTCTCAAGGCTTGCATGCTCACCCAGGTGTGCAGTATGAGTTTGGCTCTTCTATAGATGCATAGACGCTTTGTCGTTGGCAGCAACCAGCCACATAGGTGCTGCTGCTGACACCACCCTAACTTGTCCTGCCTGCTGCTGCCACCCGGCAGCACCATGAAGGCCTGACGCAGCGCTGCTGTGAAGGGTGCACACCACGTCATCATGCTGCTGCACTCATCAACCACCTTCTGCTAGGTGCTGCGCTTCACCCTGCGACCTCCGCCATGCATCACCATGCAGGTCAAGTGCCTGATGCAGCAGCTGCTCGAGGGGGTGCAGTATCTGCACGAGCACTGGGTCATCCACAGGGACCTCAAGACCAGCAACCTGCTGTACAGCAACAACGGGGAGCTCAAGATCTGCGACTTTGGACTGGCAAGGCAGTACGGCAGCCCTCTGCGGCCGTTCACCCCCATGGTGAGCGGCATATATGGACGTCACATGCAGGCATGCAGGCAGGCAGGGAGCGGGAGACTTTATGAGCATCCAACTTGCTTGCTTATGTGTGGCAGCGCATGTAGTGGTCGCAAGCTGTCGGTGCCATCATGGTGCTCACTCATGTCTGCACCTCAAAGCCATGCTGAATCCTCAAAATTTGTTCAGTGTGCAGCGGTCATGGACTGTTTCTGCAAAGCACTGCGTGGCAATCCTTGACTCGACGCCTGGATGCTGCCGTGCTGTGGCCAGGTGGTCACGCTGTGGTACCGCGCCATCGAGCGCCTGCTGGGCGACCCGCTGTACAGCACAGCCCTGGACATGTGGAGCGTGGGCTGCATCATGGGCGAGCTCATCCTCGGCGAGCCGCTCTTCCAAGGCCGCGGCGAGATCGACCAGATCAAGCGCATCTTCGCGCTGCTCGGCACGCCGACGCAGGAGGAGTGGCCGGGCTGGGATCAGCTGCCTGACTCGAAGAACCTGCAGTGGAAGCCGCAGGAGAGCCAGCTACGGAAGAAGTTCCCGATGATGGTGTTTGGCGGGTCGCAGCCGATCCTGAACGACACCGGTTTCTCGCTGCTGAGCCGGCTCCTGGACATGAACCCTGCAACCAGGATCACTGCAGCAGACGCGCTGCAGCATCCGTGGTTTGCGGAGGCTCCACGTGCTGTGAATCCTGCACTGATGCCAAGCTTCCCGCAGCGGCACGCGCAGGGCAAGGATGGAGGTTTAGGGACAAGCTGGTAAACCCCAGCCCAGGCGCTGTGGCGCCCGTGGCAGGGTTTGGGATGTGAAAGGAGCCACAAGCATGACATTGCATGTGATGCATGTGGCGCAGTCCCCTGTTGTTGCATGCCTCCGCGATGGCCATGAGTCATGGCCAGCAAGGGCCACCAGGTGTACGTGCAGTTGCCCGGCGGCGAAGCACGCCGCGCGTGCGGTTTTACAATGCCTCGCCATTTTTGTTTCCTGCGGTGCATGGCGCACCTGTAGTACAGCTGTGGTACAAGCCGATGCTTGTACAGCGGTCACGGCTGTTGCACGCTGCAGCATCGCAGCGGGCGTGGCAAGCACAGCATGCTCCTGCCTATCACCCACATGCAAGCACAGCTGGCTTCCCCTGTTGAGGTTGTTGGGACACTCACCTGCCGTGCTTCATGAGGGCATGACAAGTGCCGCATTTACTGCATTGAAATGTGTAATACATGTCTTCTTGCAACCCTTATCAAGCGAGGCCCAAGTGCTCGGGCTGGCAGTTTTTACAACAGCAATCTTGATGTTGTGCTTGTAACATGGTGCTTTTTCAGGGGCCGATGGCGCTGATGCTATGGCTTGAATGGGTAATATGATGATGATGATGATGATGATGATGATGATGATGATGATGATGATGATGATGATGATGATGCTTTTCCAGCAGAGCTGAAGACGTACACAGGTTACTACTGGTACAACTTGTCAACTTGAAATTTGCCACCAGAGGCGCTGCGAGCTCATCCTGTGCACTGCCACATCATTGTCAGCGGTTAAGCGTGACAGAGAGTGAGATCTGCTTGTACAAGAACAAAGCACTGCATGCGCATGCGGCAGCAAGCAACGGTGCACATTGTGGCACTGTACTTGTGTCACGGCACCTCATCTGCCGCAAAGTGGCTCTTATCATGAAGTGGTCACGGGACACCACAGCGACAGCTGCCTTTTGCGCCGTGCTGGCACCAGCAGTGCATACAGCTCAAGTGCACGCTCAGCGCTCATCAGCAGCCACTGCAGTGCCATTGTTGAAGAAGAAGAAGCCCTGAAACGCACTGCTGTATACACATGTACTAGCCAGGAGCCCTGGCTTACTTTTTGGGTTGGTTACAAGCTTTTCCAACAGGCTACAAGCTAAGCAGCGCTGGTTACCGCCGGTCTCATTCGGCATACCCAACGCCAAAGTAATCGCCACGAAAGTCCGTGCAGCTTCCGGGCGCAGGGTGCGACATGTGTATAGCTGTATGCAAAAATTTATGGGCAAGACGTAGTGAAAACAATCATCTCGGTTAGGCCACAAGCCAGAGCAGTACCGATTACCGGTACCGCCGGTTACTTTCGGCATGCCAATTGCCACGAAAGTCCGTGCCTCCAGCCGCAGGGTGCAACATGTGTACAGCTGAACGCAACAGCCTGAATAGACAGCACATGTAAAATATTTCTCGCACAGGCTACAAGAAAAGCAGCGCTGGTCACCGTCTGTTACTCATGCCAACCGCCGCGAAAGTCCGCCGATCGCGAGCTCCCTGTCCGCAGGGTGGGATGTGAGTATAGCTGCATGCAATAGCCTGGTAAGGCAACACGAACTGTAGAATTGTTGGGTTGGCTACAAGCCCTGATTACCGCCTGTTACTTTCGGCATGCCTACCGCAACGAAAAACCGTGCAGCTTTTAGACGCAGAGTGCGATATGTGTGTAGCTGCATGGAGAAGCCGAATTTGCAGAATGCGATGAAATTCTTTGGATAGACTACAAGCCAAGCAGCACTGATTACCGGTACCGCCGGTTATTTTCGGCACGCCAATTGCCACGAAAGTCCGTGCACACACGCAACTGCGCAGCTTCCAGGCACATGGTGCGACATGTGCATAGCTGCATGCAAACGCTTGGATGTGCAGCGCACGATGCTCAGGTGTGAAAGTCAGGCGACAAGCCTCTCGATGAGGCTACAAGCCAAGCAGAGCAGGTTGTAACCAGGCCTGGGTACCAGGTAGATACCACCTATCACCTTCAGCATGCCAAATGGGCTACAAGCCACTGGCGAGCAGCGCTGGATACCGCCGGTCAATTTCAGCATGCCGATCACCACGAAAGTCCGTGCAGCTTCCAGGACACCAGCCAACTGTAACCCAACTTCACCCCTCGGCCAAGCACGCAGCTCTCGAATAAACACCTGTTAGCAAACCCATCCCTTGTTGCAGAAGCCCGCATACACTGTAAATTAGCCGGGAAGGCGACGACAGCAACACGCTGTGCATCGCTAGCGACAGCGCCGTCGTTGTTAACAGTGCCTCAGGCACACTCCAAGGTGCTGGACATCCGGTGTAGGGCCATGCAGCCCTCAGTACCACCAGCATGCATAAGCTCATCAGCTGGCCAACAATGATCACACACCAGCATCATGCAAAGCAGAAGATGGCTTGGATAGCCTCCATCTGTTGAGCAACGCACACTGCCCACCAGTCTGTAGAACTGTGCCAGCACAACATACTTTTGAAAGCCTGGCAGCTGCCTTAGTGACAGCTGGCGCATTGCGCCATCACCTGTATTATTGGACAATACTTCATTCATTAGTAAAACCATTAAAAAGGCGACACAACGCAGCCCAAACTCAGCTGTTGAGAAGCCGCTGCAGCATACATTGCAGGCTGCTGAGCTCTACCCGCTGCTGGTATTGCTGCCGCACGCCGTCACTGCCGCCGCCACTGGTCAAGCATGGCGAGGATCTTGTCCAGCGGCACGCCGTGCGTGTTACGCGCAGCATACACTGCTGCAGCAGCCTCGGTGAACTCTCCCACAACCTCCTCACGCACACGATAGCCGCGTTGCCACGCAGCTGTCACATACTTTTCAAACTGCCACGGCTGCAACGCCGGAAAGACAGGGTAGGAAATGCGAGGCAAGCACAGGGCAGCAGAAGAACAGGTAGCACAGTCAAACAACCTGCAGACAACAGAGGCAGAATGCTGCCAGCGGAAAGAGCACCAGACCTAGAGCATGTGGTGGAGCTAGCCCCGCTGCTGGTGCAATGTCAACAACAGCTAGGCGGCATGCAGCAGCATGAACTGACAGTGGCCTGACAGCTTTGTCATCAGCAACAAGAGTTTCAACCAGCATGACGGCAGAAACATGTAGGCCACGCTTGGTGTTGGCATGGGCAGCGCAAAGTCGAAGGCCCACCTGCAGGTTGGTGTTGTCCAGAATGACAGTGCCCACACCAGCTGCCAATGATGCACAGAATGCGTCATAGTTCCGCTGATGGTTTGCACCCAGCAGCTCAGCATTGAAGCAATATATGCCAGCAGCATCAATGAAGTACTTGTCTGTGGAGTGAATCACTGTAGCTGCTGCTGGTGCTGCCGCTGCTGCAGCGCCATCCAGCGCTGCTGCTGCTGCCTGCTCTGCTGCCTCTGCCAGCTGTGCTGCACGTGTGCTCTTGCCGGCACCAGGCAACCCGCGCAATATGTACACAACCCTGCTGCTGCTGCCTTGGCTGCTGCTGTCGAAACCAAAAGGAGTAGTGGCAGCTCCTGAAGTTACATTGCCACCAGCAGCGGCGGCAGCACCGGCAGCAGCAGCAGCAGTGCCCGTGCTTCCAAGCCTCGGCAGCAGCCAGCAGTCCTGCTTCATCCAGCAGGGACGCCCTCCTCCGTTTCCTGCAAGCGGCCTCGGTGAAGGCCCCCTAGAGCTGTTGTAACTGTTGTATCCCCTGCCTGGGCTGCCTTGACGTATGGCTCCCCAGCTGCTGCTGCCGCCTCCGCTGTTGTAAGCAGGACTGGCTGACCTGTAACCCCGCCCTCGTCCCCTGTTGTTGCTGCCCCAGCCATTGGTTATGTTTGTGTCCAAGCCATTGCTGCTGCCGTTGTAAGCGCCGGACAGACCACCACCGCTGCCAGTCGTCATGCCCCTGCCATAGCCGTGGCCACTGCTGCTGCTGCTGTGGTGCTGGTTACTGTATGGACTGCCTTGCCGCCACTGCTGCTGCTGCAGCTGCTGCTGCCAATTGCCTGCAGCAGGAGCAGGTACTCCATTAAACTGCTGCTGCTGCTGCTGCTGCTGCTGCTGCTGCTGCTGTGGTGGTGGTAGCTTGCTGTACTAATAGGCTGGTAAGGTGCAGATTGATTTTGCCACTGACTAGCTGAGCTCAACGGCTTGTAAGGTGGGAAGTGGCCAGCAGCAGGCTGTTGCTGTTGGTTGCAATTGGCCAGCGTCTGTGCTGCTGATGCTGCCCATTGGTTCTGCAACGGCCTGTATGGTTGGTTAAGAGGCTGTCTCTGCTGCCGTGGTTGCTTACAGCTGGTGGGCCTGCATGTGTGCTGCTGCTCCATTCAGGTACTTCGTTCGCTGCTTTAAGATCGCAGCAGTCCATGTGAAATCTTATGCTGCTGAAATATTGTTTTTCAACAGTGTGTCACGGGCAGCACTAGAATGCGTGAAGCGAAAACATTGCACAAAAGCGGGCAAGCACAGATAAGAAAGATGAGGGTCACCAAGCACGGCTAGCAACAACAAATTTGATTATAAATTGTTTCATGGAGACGAGAAGGTGAAGCAGTGCTAAGCAGCTGCGCAGGAAAAGCTTGAGCCCTGTCATGACAGGTCTGACATCCTGTCTCTGCCTCCTGTATTTCTACCTGAACCCAGATGTCTGTCTCACGCTTTCTTAGCCCTTCCAAGCTATTTTAATGTTCTCAGGTCATGAACTTCAGTCCCTGCATGTTTGGGATGTTCAGGTGCAGCAGCAGATCGCAAGTTGCACTGGCGGCAACAGGCAGCCAGCAGCAGCCTGCCAGGCGGAGCACGGCTGAACCTTGCTCATTCATGCAGGTGAAGGAGTATTTTGGACACGCTTTTGGAGCCAAGAAGCTGCAGCAAATCTCTGAGTCTCTTTGCAAGCCTTCCCTGAAGACCTGCCTGCGTGTGAACACACTCAACACACACCACAGGTGGGGTGACAGCATGCTGGCAGCCTTCCATTGGCTCCCAACAAGTGACCCCACTGCTGAAATTTGGAGCATACACTCGTGTGCAATGCAGCAACAGCTCAGCACTGCACCAGATAGAATACGCCTGATGTACCGGTACATCAGGAGTACCCCTGAGAGGCTCCCGCACTGAAGATAGCCTGGCATGTCCATATGATCAATGAAGACCGCGAATGTTATGTTGCATGGCCGGCAGGCTTCACCATGTCCTCAATGGTGCAGTTTAGACACTTACTAATGTGTGTGATAACTTACTGTAGCATGTTAACTGCTGTACCTACTCTGCTGCTGCAGGCTGTTGTACAGCAGCTGCAGCAGCTGTTTCCAAATGTGCAGCCCTACTTGCACCCAGCTGTCAGCAGCGCAGTCATTGTTCCAGGCAGGGGACCCCTGCAGCCGGACTACCAGCTGTGTGGTGCGTAGATACAATGTGCCCTGCAGGCTAACTCTTGCTAACGACAGTTGATCAACATGTTCAATACATGTTCAAGCGAATGTCATAGCTGCAGTCAGTGTAAGTTCACTGCGTGCAAGAATGCTGGGTGTGTGTTTTGCAGCCAACTGTGATACTGTACTGCGTTTTCATCTGCATCAGCATAATGTGGTTACAAGCAAGCAACTACAGCACAAGTGTTTCAGTGTCATGCAGCTTGTGGTGCTGCAAAGGGGGCCTACCGGTAAGTTCTTGCTGCTGCTAGTTCTGTTATCTCTGCTGCAGATGTGCACGAGCCAGCTCAGAAACCCTTTGCTAGTGCAGCAGCATCCAAGGTTAACTTTTTGTGCTATTACACAGGTCGCCTGTTTTTCTCTGATAGACAAGTTCACTGGTCTGAGCAACAAAATCACTGGCCTTCACAATGTGTGGGCCCTGCGCGTCCGTGCGTCCCTTGCACCCCTCAGGGGGCCGTGAGGTGGTCATCAACCGCCTTGCTGGCGAGGCGGTGCTGAAAGGGGCACACGTCTTCTCGCCAGGCCTGCTGGCTGCCAGCCCAGGGCTTGCAGCGGGTGACACCGTGGCAGTGACAGTGGCTCTGGAGAAGCGGCCGGGGTGAGCAGCGTCTCTGCCATCACAGTAGTGTTGCTGGCATGTCATCAGGTGTGATTCTGTGCTTGGTCATGCCCAGCAGCTGGCTACACTGTGGCAGTGGCAGCGGCAAAACAAAAGAGACCAGGGTGAGCAGTGGCGCGGCTTGCAAGTACCACTGACCTTGTGGGGTTGGATGTGCTCGGCAGCCCGCCCAGGCCAGGCAGCTGGTTCACCGTGGCAAGGGCAGCGGCACTGAAGGAACAGCCAAAGTATCCGGCGGCGTTGAATGCTGTGTGTGGCCATTGTCAATGTTGGCAGCCAGCCTGGGCTAGGGGCTGGTGACGCGATGGTAATGACGCTGACACTGGAATGAATGAGGTTCAGTGTTCACCTGATAATGGGGTGTTTCTTCACTCCTGTCACAGGGTTCCTGTGTGTCAACTCTGTGATAAGCGGCTGGCTCGTCATGCGCGATGCGCTGCACAGCCGCACATCAGTCCACATGTCTGCGGATGCCCTGGGTTCAAGCTGGCATGTTGGCTGTGACGTGACAAGGAGGCTGCTTGCCCATCCTAGCAGCCAGTGACACTGTGACAAGTGGTAGCAACATTTCTACGGCACCAGGGTGACTAGCAACATACATCCAGCACAACAAACCGCACCAGGAAACAGCAGCAACTCTGCTTCTGAAGGGACTGATGCACAACTGCTGCATGCTGCGTTGATTAGTGCACCTTTTTGTCGTGAATTTGGCGTCATGGTGCCTGCAGCGGCTGGGCGGGCGTCAACCGTGGTGCCAGCCTCACTGCAGAGCTGCAAGCACAGCTGCCCGGCCGGCTACAGCTGGCTGTTGGTGTGGGAAGGGTGACGGAAGGCCGGCGGGGACTGTTCAGGCAGCAGCGGGGCCTGGCAGTGGAGATGGTGTCACGGGTGTATGACATCCCTGCCTGCAACGGTGAGTATGCTCGAGGCTCGCATGGGGCAGCTGTGCACCCGGTGTCCTGGGCATGGCTGCTGTGCATGATCTGTGTCCCTGCTGGCATATGGGTGGGCACCATGCACACGGCTGCTCTGCATGATCTGTGTCCCTGCTGGCATATGGGTGGGCACCATGCACAGGGCTGCTCTGCATGATCTGTGTCCCTGCTGGCATATGGGTGGCCAGCACGCGCGTGCACAGGCCAGGGGGGTGCTGTTGCAGCATGAGTCATGCTGCATCGCAGATGCAGGACCCATCACTTCAGCCTGCTGGAACCAAGGCTGAATCAGCGTGCTGGTCACGCTGCTACTACTGCATTGTTACATGTTGCCTGTTGCCGTGTGTGCTGCATTGTTACATGTTGCCCGTCGCAGGTGTGCTGAGGGGCCAGGCGATGCTGCAGGCGCTGCCGTGCATAGTTGCTGCTCAGGTGCTGGACCCTGCGGCAGGCAGCCGCGTCCTGGACATGTGCGCGGCGCCCGGCGGTGCGTGCATATGCTGCTGCCAGCTGTGCTTGGCTGGTGCGTGTGCAGGTGGCACTGCTGCCTGCTGCTAAAGTGTAGCTGTGGCTGTCTTTGCTGAAATCAAGGCAGGGTGTGCTTGGCTGTGCTTGCCTGGTGCGCGTGCAGGTGGCACTGCTGTAGGTGTGGCTGCCTGTGCTGAACTCCCAGGCGGTGTGTGCTGTGTGACCTGTGCAAGCAACGATGCGCTCAGCTTAGCGTTTGACAGCATCAGCCCTGTGGTGCTACAGCACGTGGCTGCCCGCAAGGCAGCACATGCATGCACTGTGAGGGGTGTGCAAGGGCAACGTGTTCAGCAAGCCTGTGAGTGTGGTTGAGGCTGAACAACACGCCTGCAAGTGAATAATCTGCTAAGTGCAGTGCAGCTGTGGCATGTGCAGTGCTTGCCATGCTCCAGTGTTCCTGCTGCAAAATACAGAATGCTTGCACCTACAGACCGTCATTACCACCAACCATGTCATGACCAGCGCATTATACTGCAAGCCCTGCACGGCACACGTACCTGCCCCAACACTGGTAACAGACCGTGTGCAATCCAATGATCTGCCTGCCTGCCTGCCTGCCTGCCTGCCTGCCTGCAGGAAAGACTAGCATGCTGGCTCAACTCATGGGCAACAGCGGGACAGTAGTGGCACTAGACAGGACACAGCCCAAGGTGCAGCAGGTGCAGGCACTGGCAGCAGACTGGGGAGCCGCCTGCATAACCCCACTGGTGGCTGATGCAACGCAGCTGTACCAGCAACAGCAGCAGCTGCAGCAGCAGGTGAAGCTGGATGTACAGCCTTTGCAGGTTGACAGGAGCAGCAGCAGCAGCACAGCCAGCAGCAGTAGCAGCGCAGATACCAACAATATGAACCCAAGCAGCTGCAGCAGCAGCGCAGACAGCCAAGCAAGACACAGCATCAGCAGCAACAGTTCGGGCAGCAGCAGCACTGCAGGCTCTGCTGCAAGCCTGTCAGCTGAAGTTGCCGCTGCTGTTCAAGCAGCCAGCTTTGACAGCATACTGTTGGATGCACCCTGCTCGGCACTGGGCCTCAAGCCTCGCCTGTTGGTGGATTGGTCGCTGCCAGCACTGCAGAAGCTTGCCGCATATCAGCGTGCGCTGCTGCACTCCGCAGTCCACTGCCTCAAGCCAGGGGGCCACTTGGTGTACTGCACCTGCACCATAAACCCAGGTGGGCTTGACCATGGGGCATGTGTTAGCATGCTACACTCGTTTGCGCAGCAAGCTTTTGTAGGGTGTTATACATGTTGTTTCAGAGGCTTTGTCACCTGCTCGGTCTTGTGGGGAACATGTGTTCTTCTACTGGGAATTTGCCACCGTGGTGGACCACGGCTGCTGAGCTGTCATACCACTTCTCTTCAGAAAGATACATTTCACCGCCAAAACTCCTGTGGGTTTGTTCCCGCAGGTGAAAACGAGGAGAATGTTCGCTACGTGTTGGACAGGTGGCCGCAGATGCAGCTAGCGCAGCAGCCGCTGCTGCTTGGAGGGCCTGGCCTGGTGGGGGCCAGCTGGCTGACAGCAGCAGAGGCACAGCTGGTGCAGCGCTTCGATCCGGTTCCGGGCAGCTGCAGTAGGCAGGGTGAAGATACCATGGGCTTTTTCATCGCAAAGTTCCAGAAAACAGGGCCAACAGAGTGATAATTGATCAGTGTGGTAACTGCTGCACTCTGAGGTCCTAGGGTTTCCCCTCTTCCTCATATTGGCAGTCAGCCATAGGACTTCCAGCTTCAAGCCCCTGTAAGCGTGGTTCTTTTACTACATAGCAAGAGTACTGTAACCTGATCAACAAGAATGGCAGATCAGGCAGCAGCGACTCGATACTTGGGCACAGTGTCTGCTAAGCGCAAGGCTTTCGGGTTCATACGGGCAGCAGAGCTCCCCTTAAATATATTCTTTCATTCAAGTTCGTGCACAGACTTCGGTGACCTAACAGTAGGCGACGCCATTGAGTTTGCAGTGGAGCAGCAGCCTGGAGGCAAGACGGCAGCAGTTGCCGTGTGTAGGGCGAACAACGCAGCCCCAGACCTGCAAACCGTAGAATCGACGCAGCTAGTTGGCTTGATAGCGACATACACTGCTGCAGGCCAGCAGGGTAGCGGTTATCTTCGTTACGTGGATGAGCAGGGCTCTGTGCAGCACCTCACCTTCTCAGTTCAAGACTTGACTCCTGGAGTCACTACAGTCGCCCGTGGGCAGCTGGTTACTTTCACGTCAGAATAGATTGGCGGAAGCAACATCTGCATCAAGCCAAGCAGGCAAGGCCTGGCAGCAGTGCAGCAACAAGCAGCAAGCACGCCTTCATGCGTGCTACGCAGCTGCGGCCACTGACAAGTGAAGAGGAGGTGCGCGCTGCTGGCATGGCTGCTACCAGCAGCTCAAAAAACACCGGCTACAACTTGAAATAGCACAGGCATCACCCTGCTACATGCTGCATGAGATGTGCTGTCACAGAATCACCCATGCCGCAGCATGTGATGTTCTGTCAAGGCAGTGCAGCCATGCGGCAGCACGGCCTGCTGCAGAGCTGCTGGCCCTCGTTCACGGGTTGCACCTGCTGTTATGCAGCACTGATAGGGCTGCATGCAGGCAATGTAAGCTGGCGCGGTTGTGTGCCACCGCTGCTTGCAGGCGCGGCTGACGCCGATGCAGCAGACGCAGCTGAAGGTGCTCGAGGCGCTTGCAGATACTTTTGACCCGCAAGCCATCGAGGCAGGCACATGAAGCAACCACCAACACTCTCATACATCTATCACCAGACAGCGCACTGCTTCCGCCGTAAGTAAGCTGAGCTCCTGCCTGACAATCAGCAGCGTCCTGCTAAGTTGCAGCGTGATGTGCCAGCTGTTACTCTGCTGTGCCGGGCACCAACCTGTATGTGTGAGGATTGCAGGGCTGCATTTGAGCGCTGGGAATTGACCAGCAAAGTTGCCATTAAAGAACATCTGACAGCTGGCACTTAGCGCAGACACCCACTGTGACGCAGCGTAAGCCGCTGCTGCGTCATGCCACCGTGACAAGGGCAGCCAAGGTGGCTTGCACGCCAATCCTGTCTCATGGCTGCTGTCGTGCTGCAGGGCTTGGTTTCGCTGCATGCATTGCGGCTCAGTGAGGCCGCCTGGCACTTGGTGGTTGGCCGCACGGCGTCGCTTGGGTGGGCTGCTGATGTGGCGCAAGTAGGTGAGCAGGTGTGCAGCCGCCTGATGCACGACGCCGCACTGGCGGGGGTGGCGAGCGTGTGTTAGCTGCTGCTGTTGTGCTTGGTGGGCAATGTGAGGGGAGTGTACTGGTGAGGACGAGGAGCTGCAACTGAGTGGAGGGCTTGCGAGCACTCGGCACAGCAGATACAAACGCCATGTGGCAGCATGTGGCAGTCAAAGCAGATGCACGGCGTGATGCTGAGATGGCTGCTGCTCTTGGGATCTCCACAGTGCAATGAGCCTGTCATTGGCTTGAAAACGGGTGATTCTCCCGTCGTGTCACATCCGAATTGTGCTTGGTTACAAGGGGAGGGGGGGTAAATCAATTAATCCAGGCCCTGCTGAGGACGGCACTGCGGCTGCTGTTTGCTGCAGGGCCCCTTTCCAAGCAACAACAAGGACTGCGGAAGACCACCACCTGGTAATTACACTTGTTGGTTGCACCCGGTAGTTGGTGGTCTGTTCTGCGTGACCCACGTGCGTGATGAACTCGGCTGCTGACGCAGATCATGCGCCTGGGCATCAAAATTCATGCTCCGGTGTGCAGTGCATCAGCAGCTGTCTGCCACTCCTCAGTGATGCAATAAAACGTCACATCACTGACGCAGCGCTCTCCGGCTAGGTTAAGAGTGCTGCTGCTGATTACAGCACCGTGAGAGAGGCAATGTTTGAGCAAAGGATTCTTTCTGTAACATGTTACACTGATCACACACGTGTTGCACAATCCTTATGCAACCCTTCAGATGCGTACGGTGCTGGGCCTGTGCCATGAACAGCCAGCACTGAATGCACACAGCGACGGCATCATGCGCATGCCATGATGGCATGCGCATGCCATGATGGTGGCACAACAAACTGACCTGCACTGGCACTGGTGCGCTATAGCCCAACGCACCGCTACAACTGGCACCATACTACAACAGCAGACGAGCGGCAACACGAGAGGGATTGATAAAGCAGCCAGTGTCCATTTTGCTTTAAACCTGCAGTCATTGCCGAAACAGGCCGGACCAACATGTGCGCACAGCCACATATGTGGCTGATGCATCAGCGCATCTGCAGGTGGGACTACTGCCTGCCAGGCAGGCACCTGCCGCCGGTGTCATCAACTGAAGGCACCAGCCAGGCTAAACACATTGTTGCTTACAGCGCAAACAAACGCGCACTGCAGCCGTCTTGAGTCCAGTAAATCAGATGGCTCACGCAACTGATGGCATAGCTTGGAAGCCACCCGGCCACACACAGCGGCTATTGTACAGCATCAACAAAACCAACCACAGCACGCGGAAGTGCTCACAACCACACCCACACTCACAACACCCACACTCACAACTAACAGCTACAAATTGAAAACCTAAAAACACCTGAACATAACAAAAACCTGCAAACTGACAGCCTCCTGTGCCCATCAACAACAAAAGGACAAACTGGTAGCACTGCAGCAGAGCACACCTAGCCAGCTGCTGCTTGATCAACTGCTGAGGTGCATTTGGTCTAGCACTTAGCAGTCAACTATTGTGCCAGCAGCCTTGCAGCAGAAGCAGAAGCAAGCAAGTGCTGCTGCGGCTGCAGCTGCTGCCAGCATGCGCACATCATGGGCTGTTCTGCTGCTCCCCAACTGCAATTCAACTGCAAAGCACAATCATGGAATCAGCAGCAGCAGCAGCAGCAGCAGCAGCAACGATCGCCGCAGCTACTAGCAAGAACATGTGCTGGCCTGTGCTGTTGCCTGCTGGTTTAGCTTCACACCGCCTGTGCCCAGTGCTGTATTCACCAGGTCTGGCGTCTCCAGTATCTTCAGCACCAGCTCCTCAAAGGCCTGCTGCACTGCTACGTTGGTCTTGGCGCTGGTCTCCACATACCTGCAAGCATACACACATGCCTGGTTGCTGGTAGCGGCCACGCCATGCAATTGGTTACTTGCCGAATGCACAATCTGAGCAGAGCAAGGCGCAGTTTGGACACGACCGATTGCTGTGAAATGAGCTTGATTCAGGAGAACGTGCTGTAGCACGCGCTGTCGCCGCAGGCGGTTGCTGTGTCTCATGCAAAATGGGGTCACGCTGCGGCCAACGCCCCAGCACAGACGCCAACGCAGGCCATTGCTGCAAACCAAACTCACAAGCAGCCCATGTTGCGTGCGAAGTCGATGCCTTGCTGCTTGCTGACTTGCCGCTCTGACTCCTGCAGGCAGCAACACAGCACACAGCACGCACAGCCATTCAGACAACAGAGCATACACCACAGAGCCGCCAGCATGCCAAACACCAGGGGCAGATGTGTGCTGCCCCACAGCATGATGTAGCTGCTGCTTTCCACCTGTGCGCATGCATACCGCAAGCGTAACAAGGGACGAAACTGAAGCCAATGCACAGCGCGCCACAGGTGCAGCAAATGCCAGAAAGTGCCGTGCGCGGCAGGACTGTGCTACACCAGGCGCTGCATGTGAGCCTCACCAGGTCCACTTTGTTGGCCACCACCATCTTCACCGCAGCCTCCACGTTGCTGTATATGTCGACCTCCTTCATCCAGATGCTCTCGAGATCTGTGAACGTCTCGGCACGTGTCACATCATACACTGCGGCAGCAGCAGGGCGGCACAGGCAGCAGCAGTGGGAGGCAGGGTGGGGCCACGTCGCCTGTGAAGCTGCTCACAGCTGGCCGCTGTGAACAGCCTTTCCACCCACGCGAACAAAACCAATCGCACATGTCCAGGTGGTGCGGATGGCATGACCAACACCAACACGCACAGGGGCGAGCGCATGTGCAAGCTGGAGTGTAGACAGCAGCAGTGCAGACACGCCATGACTGGCACGTGACAGGCACCTACACCCGCTGACTGCGGGCAGTCACGCAAGCAGGGGTACAGCTACGCTGCATAACTTTATGCGCACTGCTTCAAAGACGCTTCGCTCCCGCCCCTCAAAATCCTTGCTTGGGAGGGGCACGGCTGCTGCATGCTGCGGGCGGCGCGCGCTGCAACGACTGCTGCCGCTGGCGGCTGCTGTGCTCACCAAAATGATGCCTTGCGCGCCCCTGCCAGGTCAGCAAGCAGGCCACCACACGCACCAGGACAGCAGCGGCAGCACAACGCCAGTCAGCAGCTGCTGGCCAAAACAGTGTGGTTGTATAAGCCCAGCCAGACAGAAGTTTCACCGTAGGATGCTAGTACCGGGAGGGCACCACCGGCCCAGCAAGGGCACCATACATGCATGCAGCGTAATGTGCAGCAACCTGTAGGGTGGTGGGACTGCTGTGCGCACACCTGTAGTAGCTGCTGGTGAGGGTCCTGAAGCGTTCCTGGCCTGCTGTGTCCCTGCATAATCAAGCAGAGCTCAGGCAGAACCAAGACCCAAGTGCTCTTCTCCGTCGCTGCCGCTGTCATAATGCGCCGTTGGAGCGTGCATGTCCTGTGCTCCTACAACTGCTGTCACCACAGCTAGGGGCCACTGTTGTTGCTGTTGCTGCTGCTGCTGCTGTTGCTGCTGCTGCTCACCACACTGCCAGTTTGATGCGTTTCCCTTCTACATCTAGGTATTTCACTCTAAAGTCAACACCTGCAGTCAGACACAGACAAACACACAGGAAGACGAACTTCAATGCTGGTGAGAAGCACTGCTGCAGTGACGGCAGCGGTTAAGCAGCTTGACAACTCAGTTAGCTGGTGCCCTGGCCCAAACACCAGTATATGTCATGGTGTAGGCGTGCCTGCACATTCAGCACAGACACACGCTGCTGCTGCTGCCCCGCCCTGCTGCCATACCTATGGTTGATGTTGTGACCTCGTCATAGCGGTCTGCTGTGAACCGCATGAGCAAACAGCTTTTCCCAACTGCCGAGTCTCCAACCAGCAGCACCTGTGTGCATGCATTCAAAGTTTTTAGAGGAGAGGATGGGCCAGCAGCTGCTACAGGTGTTGCAAAGCAACACTGGCACACCTTGAACAGATGATCGTAACTGTCTGCTGCCATTGTAGTGCTTTATTCTGATGCAGAGCTTGCGTAAGCGCACGATCCTGGTGCAGTGGCAACAGTCAGCACCAACGTAGTTCAAGCGCTCGGCAAGCTCAAGACTGTAAACCTTTCGGCAAACCTGCAGTGAAAGTATAATACTTCAGGGGATGTCCTGCGTGCATCACCTTGTGCTGCCTGTAAACGTCATAACGGGTGCCAGGGTTGTGACCGGAACTGGCCAGCACGCACCTAAAAATTTCAGGAAGTGTTTTCCAGGCGTTGATTTTAGATCCGTACATGATTCAACCTAAGACGTACTGCCACCTACATGTTGCTGTACTGCACATGCTGCTGTCGTGACAAGCACTCTCAGGAGCAGTTGACCAACAGACGTGTTGTAGAGCTAAGGGGAGGAGCCAGCTACTGACTGGGTGGTGTGCACCTGTTCCTTGCACAGCACCCGCATATGCACCCCATCAGGACCCAGCTGGCCCGTTGACACAGCTGGCGAAGCAGATGCTGCGGGTCTTTGGCCCGCCTGAAGACCGTGTGCGTGACATATTCCATGGCGCACAGGGCAACCCGCAAGACCGCAAGGTGTTGCACAGTAGAGCTGCCCCTCGCGCTGCATGCCAGTGGGTGTTGTCGCATGTAGCCTGAAGAGGGAGGGCATACACAGGCATCACCTGCTACCAACATCGTCTTCTGCTGCTCTGCTAGGCGCTTGAGCTGGAGAAGAAGCGGGCTTATGGAGCAGAGCTGCAGGCACAGATGCAGGAGAACGAGCGTCAGCGGCAGCAGGAGCGACAGCAGCGCTTGGGAGCACCAGGTGGCAGTTGCTAGGATGAGGGCCTAAACAGCTTGCCCGTCCTGCTGCATATGATGGCAAAAGCTTTAACAGCATGTGGAGCCACCAGTAGACGTTGACAATAGCAGCAGGTGCCACCAATGCTCAGGTTCAGCAATACTAAAGTACATTTTAGGGAAAGCTAAATTACTTCTAGTCTTCACTGATCCGTACCTTCAGGGGCTGCAGGGGTGTGGTGTGTTCAGCAGCGCTCCATGATCACCAAGCAGCACATTTGAGCTGCTGCTGAAGCACTGGATGCTGCCCGTGCTGTTGCAGGCGCTCTCGGCAGCCTCCCTTTGCGCAGGGAGCACCTGCCAACTTTGCAGCCCGGCAGCCTGCAGGAACACTCGCCAGCAATGCAGACTGGTCGCGGCTTGCAGGACAAGCAGGCCTCAACAGCAGCGCAGCACCTTACTTCGGAGGCGCAGAGTATGCAGCCACCGGCTCACCACAGCAGCAGCAGCAGCAGCAGCAGCAAGCCATGCTTGCAAGCGACCAGCAGCAGCAGGCCCCATGGCAGGCACCTATGGGAGCGGCGCCGCCGGCAGCCCATGCTAATGCTGCTGCTGGGCAGGCGCCCTATGCAGAGCTGCCACAGCAGCAGATGCTGCAGGCACTGGCTGCATGGCCAAATGGAGCAGGAGGAAACAGCCCTGCTGGCTGGCCACGTATGCAGCAGCAGCAGCAGCAGCAGCAGCACACTGGCTATTCAGGGCCTGGCCTGGGCAGCAGCATGGATGCAACGACGCTCGCTGCAATGAGAAGCTCGCAGCAGCAGCAGCAGCAGCAGCAGTTACAACCACAGCCACCCTACATGGCCATGTCTGTTGCAGCACAGCAGCATGCAGATGTGAGCAGCAGCTACATGTGTCCTGGCAGCTGTGGGCCGTCACCACCACCAATGCAAGCGCCTTATGCAGCAGCAGCAGCGCCACCAGGGTCCTGGGCTGTGCCGTCACCTGCGGCTGGCTTCCCACCAACAGCCGCACCGAGCGGCGGGTACGGGCCCCATGCGAGTGCCAGCAGCAGCCCCAGCTACTGGGCAGGCAGCGCAGCAGCAGGCAGCCCTGCTTGGAGCTCAGGAGCGGCAGCAGCTGGCGCGGGCGGCTTTCCTGCGAGCTTGGCAGCAGCAGCGCCAGATCAGAAGGCGCAGTTGATGAGAGCCCGCAAGGATGCGTACCGAGCGGAGTTGGAGGCTCAGATCCGCGACAAGGCCGTCCGCAAGGCCGTTGAGAAGTCGGCGGTGGCTGCAGAGGAGGCTCGCAAGGAGGCGGAGGCGGCGGGCTACAACCCTTGGGGCAGGGGCGGGGCGGGGGCGCCGCTGCGCAACGCTGCCGGCAAGGTGGGGCCAGATCTGGCTGTCAACGTTCGAAACACACACGGCATGTTGAAGCACAGTTTCACACAGCTCACCTCGACCCAGAGGTTGTACCCTACCCATGGCAAGCTGAAGCACGGTTTGCAGGGCATTACATGCATATGTCGACAGCAGCAGCCATACCTTGGGCTAGGCAAGGGATTGTGCAAGGAGGCAACACAGCTGGTGGTAGCGTGGTTGACCATCTCTGCTGTGTCATGTTGCTGGCTGCTGCAGGCAATCACAGACCTGCGTGGCGGCATCCGTGCAGAGCAGCAGTACCAGGAGCAAGCTCAGCCCCTTTGGCAGCAGCAGCACATACCGCAGCAGTTCTCGTGCTATGATGCCAGTGGGGTAGCTGCTACAGCTAGCCCAACAGCAGCGTCTGCAGCAACAGGCTGCTGGGGTGCCGCGGATGCGTCGCACCCCTACCAGCATGGAGTTGGACAGCAGCAGCAGCAACTGTACCAGCAGCAGCAGATGCAGCAGATGCAGCAGGGGCCTGCGGCAGCAGTGGGCCCTGGCAGTGGTGCTGCGACTGGCCCACCCCCGCTGCTCAACTTCCGCTCCGACAAGGCCTTCATGACAGCCAACGAAATGGAGAACAGGCAGCGCACGCAGCGGGAGCTGCAGAGGGACCTGGACCAACAGATACAGGAGAAGAGGCGCAGGAGGGTGGGTGCGCGCTGCTGCTCACACGCAGCGCATTCGCACCAGCGGGCGTGCAGGGAAGCCGGTCACCCCCAGTTGAACGACAGACGCAGGTTGGATGCCTGACAAGCCCAGCGGTGCAGTGCTGAGCACGACACCTTCAGGTGAGTTTGTCTGACTGTGCCTGCTGCTGCTGCTGCTGCTGCTGCTGCTGCTGCTGCTGCTGTTGCTGCCTTGCAGGAGCTGGAGCAGCGCCAGGCAGAGGGTGAGGCGCGGCAGGAGGAGGCGCGCCTGGCGGCCGAGCAGGCCCGGCTGACTGCTGCCTTTGAGAGCGAGCAGCAGAAGGAGCGGGCCAAGGGCAGCGGCCTGAGTGCGGAAGCGGAGGGCCAAGTGGCGGGGGCCTGGGGTGCAGCGAAGCAGGCGACCGCGCTGGAGCGGCGCAAGTCGATGGATGACCGCAGGAGGTCACAAGGTGGGGGGTAGGACGTAGTCAAAACCAAATAGGAGCAACAGCAGTGGCACAGGCCAGCCGGTTCTGGGATAAACCTGTATGGAGCTGCGCAACTGCATTGGAAGCATGGTGAACAGCTAGACGGCCCAGTGTGGCATGTTGGTGCTGTAATGTATGTGCCAGGCCAAGGCATCATGCCTGTGTGCGCTGACAGTGGGCGCCTGCCCCGCCGCTGCTTGCAGTGCAAATGCCACACGATGAGCCGGCGACCAGCCTCCAGCAGCAGAAGCGGCACCTGGCCGCGCAATGCAGCACAGCGCGGCAGAACAGCGGCAGCCGCAGCCAGCAGCCAGAGCAGCAGCAGGAGCACAAGCAGCAGGAGCAGCAGCAGCGGCAGGCTCTGATGCTTGAAGCGCTGAAGCTGGAGGAGGACAGGATGCGGCAGATGGCTGCGCAGGAGGTGGAGAGGTGTGGCTGCCATACTTTGTTCCTGTCACCTACTACTAATCGCATCACAGCACATTGCCTTTCAGTAAGAAGACAGTACAGTGCAGGACAGGGGATCTTCGGGACTGAAGCCTGCCTCACGCGCCAGCGTTTGAGCTGGTATATTGCTGTTGAGAAATGTCGCTTTGGTGGCCGGTCACTCCTTCATTGCATGCTCAGCAAGCACGTCATGTCCAGACCTGTCCAGACGTCAGTGGTGCATGACCACCTGCTGCATGCCTGCTCCACTGCTGCAACCTGCAGCCCAGCGGCTGTGCGCTGCTGCTGCTGCTGCTGCCACCTGCTGTGTGGGCGAGTCAGTGCATGTTTGCAAGCACAGCTGCGCACTCAGCTGGGCGTGCTGCAGCCAACGCCTGCCGTTGCTGTCGCACTGCCTGCTGCTGCCAGGCTGAGGGCCGACATGGAGGCGCAGGCCGCCGCGCTGCGGCACGTGGTGGAGCGCCAGGGAGGGGAGGTGGCGGCGCTGCGGGCAGCCGCTGCGGCTGCAGAGGAGCAGAGCACCGCCGCCAAGCTGGAGCTGGCGCAGGTGGGCAGCGCCAGGGCACACACGAGTTGCAGCAGACGGCACAGCCTGTGGCGGCGTGCATGCACGCTCTGGCGCTGTGTGCAGGGTGCTGCGCTCCACACGCATCGTGCCGGGCTGGGCGGTGTCGAGTGCAGCAGCCATGGCAGGCACTGGCGCTCTGTGCAGAGCGCTGCAATTCCTACGCAATGTGTCTGGCGGGGCAATGTTCTGTGCAGCGGCTTATCACAAGCCTGGCAGGCTATCAGGGGAGGGCTGCGCCGCATTCGGTTCCGGCTTCTGCCGCCTGCCTCGTGGACGGGGGCGGCCCCCACTCAGCTACGTCATTCAATGACGTAGAAGTTCTACGTCGGAGTTGCTCAGCAGTAAAACATGCCGTGGTGCAGACTGACTAGTGTATCACATGGTAGCAGGATGGCAAAGGAGTGTTGCAGTACATCACACTATGAAACATATCACGACTGAACGCTCAGGTTATCCTGACCTCAGTCACTGGCCCAGCGAGCCGATGCTCCTTGCGCATGGTTGCATCAGCCGCTCACCACTCTGCGCGCTGCAGGTGCGCAAGGAGTTCATGCGCAGGAGCCAGGGGCTGCAGCACGAGACCCTGAGTACCATCCTGGCAGACTGTGGCGACGGGCCAGCGCCAGCCATTGCAGCGGCCTACCACCCGGCGCCCATACGCCGCATAGACCTGGAGCTGCCGCCGTCAGCAGCAGCTGTACGGAGGTCGGCACAGCAGCGAGCAGGGCTTGGTGCAGCCGGCAGCTCAGCAGCGGTCGGAGGGTACGGGTACGGTGGTGCCGGCGGAGCTGATGTGTTGGCTGGAACATCAGCAACATCAGCAGTAGAGCTGCTGGAGAGCTTGTTGCAGCAGGGCAGGCAGCCGTCGACGGGCAGCTTAGCGCAGAAGAGCTCTGCTGCTGCTGGTACTGTTGCTGATGCTGGTTGGGGCGTTGGCAGTGGCCGCACAGCTGCACCGCCTGCTGCTGCAGCTGCTGCTGGTGGCTGGCTGGCTGGCAATGGTGTGCGTGCCTCCACCAACGTGCGGAGCTCCATGCTGGTGTCTGAGAGCACCTTCATATTCCCCAAAGGGCTCAGCGCCGCAGCAGGTGTAGCAGCAGGTGGTGCTGCTGCTGATGGCGCTTGTGCGTTTGACACAGGACAGGATGCAGCATTTGAGGACGACGTGCAAGGGCCAGCAGGTGGCGGCGGAGGCCTTGTGGGCTTGGGCGGCAGCGGCTGGGGCTTGTGGCAGCAGCAGCAGCAGCAGCAGCCACCGCTGGTGCAGCGGCACACTTACTCAGCGCCGGGCAGCAGCAGTGCAGGGCGGGCAGGTGAGCGGCAGGCCTGAGACGCTCGTGGGCATGCTGCTGTGTACCTGGTCGTCAACGTGTGCGACATGCCCTGTTTCCGGATGCTGTCGTGCATGCTGCTGAGCAGCTGCGGTGAATCCAGCACCGCACCCCATGTGTTCACGCATGCGTCAAGGCCAAGCTTCTAGGCATTCGACGCAATATAACGGCCGCCTGGCCCTGACACTGTCACGCTTGTTGTCCTGCGCTGCTGCCGCCGCCTCTGCGCAGCGCTCGCGCCTGGGCTGCAGGCCTCGCTGGCGGCTGGGCGGCGTGGCCTGATGACGCCGGGCGGCAGCGACCTCAGCGCGGTGGCCAGCAGCAACGCGGACAAGCTGCAGCTGCTGGGCGGCATGCCTGCTGCCGGCGATCCTGAGGCGCTGGACGAGTTCCTGGCCAAGTTTGTGTGCAAGACCAGCCAGGTGGGGTGCGATGCGGTGCTCAACCACAACGTTGTGGGTGGGTAGCGACTGGGATTGGAATTACATATGACACCAGATCAACGCAGGCTCACGCCAAGGGAGCAGTGTGATGTTACGCCGAGTACATCACGTACCGCATGGGTCATCATGCGGCCCACATGGCATGGTGGACGTACGCGGTGCAACAAGTGACAGCCTGACATGGTCAGATTGACAGTCTGAAAGTGTTGGGGCGCCAGTTCACCACCATAAACTTGACGACGTGAAAGTATCAAAGTGCCAGCCTGATAGACTCAAGGTGACAGCATGTACTACTGACGGTATAGCGTACAACCCGCATTTGGATGCATGACACCCACCTGTTGGAACTGGCAAGGCAGCAGCTGCTGAACAGCGAACACATGAGGCGCTGGCATGGCACATGAGGCGCAGGCAAGGCTCAATAACACACAAACATCACACTACAAAGCACCACTTGCGATCAGGACAGCATGCACCAGACAGGCCAAGTCTTTATGCGCCAATGCCTTGTAATGAACTCAAGATCCAGTGCCTCACCAACCAGCAATGCAACGTCCAGCAGAGCTCCTGACTACCTGGCTTGGTGCCGACCATCACTGCATGCATGATGAAAATCAACAGCACTCATCTATGCTGCTTGCCACAACACAGGCACCTTGTTGATCAACCAACCCATACGCTGCATGCATCTCCATCTGATGTGCTGCTCATGTACTAATGCACCTCACTTTATCACTATCACTACTGCCTGCCTCCCGCTGCATCACTCTTTGCAGCCCAACCAGCGCACCATAGCCACACCGCCAAGCCGGCTGCTGAGTGCACATGCCAGCAGCAACGCCCGCCTGCCACCCAGCAGGCACAGGTACAGCACCAGCGGGCAGGCAGCAGAGGACACCGCAGCAGCAAGCAGTGCTGCAGCAGGTGCTGCTTCTGGTGACGCCTGTGACGGTGACAATGGCCACAACCTGTACTTTGGACTTGCTGACACATTGGACAAAGAGCTCAGCAGGATGAGCCTAGGGTCCTCTGCTGCTGCCGTTGGCAGCAGTGCCGCAGCAATGGCTGCGCAGCAGCGGCTGCTGGCATTTGGGACAGCAGGTTATTGTGCTGATGCAGCACTGGGTGCAGCAGGAGGCAGCGGCGCTGCACACGCACACCAAGTGCAGGCTGGTGATGTCAGCATGCGAGGGACTTCAATGTGGCTGCCATCAAATGGCCACACCCAGCTGTGACAATAGTCTAGCTAGGCTGCACGCTGGTGCAGTGCTGCACTCAAGTTGATGCATCACACACACTACAAACGATAGTGCAGTGTTGCACGCAAATCTATGCATCGACACACTATACATGGCTGGTAGATTTGAAGTACCACGCATGCATTCATGGTGAGGTTGACGGCCACCATGCATGATAGCTATCACAATAGCGGTGGTGATGCATGGCATGCGATGATTGTGCAGGCGCGCTTCGCTGTAGTGTGAAAGCGCAATGTGAAGCTCTCAAGGCTTGTGAGGTAAACATGACAGTCGTTTGATATTAGCTGTCGCAATTTAACTCCAGTGTGCAATGCTGCTCTCCCAGCACCAACCCAGCAGTAAGCAGGCATTCTACAGAATGCAATACTGCTTTCAGGGCGAGGGCAAGCACCATGCAAGCAATGCATCGCCGCCAGGCACATGTGCGTTGGCTCAGCTGCTGCTTGCAACCCGGCGCTCCAGCACCAGGGTGACTGGCCCATCCTTGGGCTCTCCCTTGCGCAGCGCATTCCTGATGTTGGCCCACGTCTGCTTGTCCGCGCCATACACCACCTGCACCCAACACACGGCCTGTTGGTAGAAGCTGAGATGATGATGGGTGTGACGTCTGGAGCATGCTCAATGCCGCTGGGCAGTGAATGCTGGTTGCCATCACAGCAGAAGCAAGGAGCCAGCAAGGACACCTGGTGTCACTGAGAAGGCTGGCACATAGTTTGCGTGACGATGATACGGCACTAGCATGCCGAACAGCGTCCTGTGCAATGCAGCATGATGGCGCACTGCTGACATGTGCGGAGCACGCTGGTGGTGAGGCAGCACCTTCAACTCACCACATGGCGCTGCGGTGGCACTGCCCCAAACAGGGCACGGGTGGGATACACAAAGTTGGTGCACGTCACGCCCCGCAGTATGTCGCCTGCACCCCGCAGTACCGCAGCATCCACACGTGTTGGTGCGCTGCAGCGACGGTGCTGAGCAGCACGTAAACAATACGCACCCCAGACACGCCAACAACATCTCCCCTGCCAAGCCAGCAAAACACGGCACCATGCGAGCTGTACACTGCGCCAGTCTGATTCTCTGAGGACGCAATGCGCTCAGTTGAACAGCCATTCACAGGCGAGATGTGTGCGTTGCATGACGCCGCACGCACCATCCAGCACCGACTCCTTGTCCAAGCTGCGGTTGAGTCCTGCCACCTTGCGCCGCTGGCCTGCAGCAGAACCCTCCACGACATCCGCCACCACCGCCCGCTTCTTGCCTGCGCGCAAGCATCACCATCACAGCCCAATGCTCACATCATAAACCCTCGCTGCAGTCAAACTGCCCGCCTTTGATCACAAATGCATGGAACACTGTTTCCTGCTGTTGCTGACTGAGCCAAGCATGCAGTGCACTTTTTGGTTCGCAGCATGCTGATGCATTTGCAGCCCAAGCAGGGCACATCAACGAGGGACTGGCAGCGTATGCATACGGGCACACTAGCACTTCTATGCTGGTGGCATCTTGTCTGCTTTCACCCAGAAGACACGCTGACGAACTGCACAAATGCAGCACGCCCGCACTGAAACCTACAACGCAAGCGGGCACACGCACACCAGACTCACGTTTGTCGTACTCAAACACGACCCCCATGGGGCGTGGCAGAGTGACCGTCACCAGCTCGCTGGGCTCCGGCAGCAGACGGTTAAACACAAACGTCCTGTTGGCACATCCAGAGACACGGCAGGCGCAGCTCAGCACCAGGCAGGCCCACAGCCTGCTCCAACAGCGCACGACAAGCTGCTGCATCCCTCTGTTGTGCGGCAGCGTTCAAGCTGGCACTTGGACATGGCAGAGCTGCGGCACCGCAAGCTTGGCCTCGTGCACGCCGCATCACACGATGCCCTGCCTCAAACATGTGGGTCGCATTTGCAACCAATGCAGTGCTGTCACAGTTTCTGCGATAGTTCAGTACTCAAACAATTCAGCATCCCCAAGCAGGGGGCTCTTGTCCCTGTAGCTAGCCACAGCATCCAGCACAGAACTGGAAGTGACAGGCAGGTCAGCTGTACCAGCAATCGCGTTCTCCACCGCTGCGACCAGACCCGGCTCACTGGATCCGTGCTCGCCAAAGAGCTTCAGATAATCCAGCCGCTTCTCCATCAGTCCCAGCACGCCTTTGAACTGCACTTGCAGGACCGCGAAGGCCTTGCGCTGCGCGTCGTCCTGCACTGCTGGAATGATGCGCTCCTGCTCTGCTACCACGTCTTTCAGATAGCTGAAGGCGCTCGCTGACCAGCGGTACTCATACTGCATGGACGCGCTGGCTCACGGCTACGAAGCCCTGTCCATGCGCAGATCTAAAAGCGTAGGTTTTGGAACGCTCCAAAACACCTACGCTTTTAGATCTGCGCATGGACAGGGGCTTCGTAGCCGTGAGCCAGGGGGGCAGCGCGTCCATGCAGTATGAGTACCGCTGGTCAGCGAGCGCCTTCAGCTATCTGAAAGACGTGGTAGCAGAGCAGGAGCGCATCATTCCAGCAGTGCAGGACGACGCGCAGCGCAAGGCCTTCGCGGTCCTCCAAGTGCAGTTCAAAGGCGTGCTGGGACTGATGGAGAAGCGGCTGGATTATCTGAAGCTCTTTGGCGAGCACGGATCCAGTGAGCCGGGTCTGGTCGCAGCGGTGGAGAACGCGATTGCTGGTACAGCTGACCTGCCTGTCACTTCCAGTTCTGTGCTGGATGCTGTGGCTAGCTACAGGGACAAGGGTAGACGCAATGCAGCAGGAACCCTCCATCAAGGTCAACCCGAAGGCAACAAGACGAAACAGGAACGGGTGAGAAGGGCGAGTGTCGCGAAGCGACAAAACAGAACATCTGTTTGTAGCCCTGCGGTAAGCCCAGCATAAATCACCAGCTATGGCAGTAGCACTGCCAGATCATAACCCTAAGTCAAGAACTCACCCAGCACAGCCCACCCAAAGAAGGGACTGCTTTGCTGGCATAAACACCATAATTGGTGAAATTAAGCTGCGCTGTAGCAGTAATAACAGTTACGGCAATTCACAGGCAGGATGCGTCTCCCGGCCGTACTCTGTGCGACTGTGCTGCCTGATCAAGACAAGGCACGATGGCCTCAAGTGGAAGCCCTCACCTGGCTTCCCGAGCAGCGATCGGCCCCACATCGATGCGCAGCCGCTGCCCCTCATAGTCGCTGGGCACAGGCCATGGCGTGTAGCTGATGGCCCTGAACGCCAAGTTGCCGTTCTTGTCACGCTCAGGCACTGCAGCAGCAGCACGCAAAAGCCGGCAGCTGGATGGTAAGGATGCAATCTCAGGCAAGCAGCGAGCGGCTCAACTCAGAGTCAAGCTGCCACCCGGCAGCCCAGACGAGGTTGGCGGGTGGGGCAGGCAGCACAGGGCTGGCACAGCCAGCAGTGACGGTCTTCACAGCCGCCGCCGATGACAATTCGGCATGCACTGCTGACGTTTCTCTTTGGCAACTCGCGGCTGCACTGCAGCTGTCTGGTGCAGCTGCCCACCAGGCCGTGGCAGGACTGTCCAGCAACCTGTATTTGCTTGTTTGCTTGTCACTTCACCTAGCCGTGCCGTGAAAGCAGTGTGTTGCTGCTGCTGCAGAGTGTGTCGCCGTTCACCTGTGCCGTCCTCTGGTGTGTGGAACAAGAAGCCGGTTGCTTCATCTTCAAACACCTGCCCATTTTCTTTCAGCTCCTGAGGAGGTGGGCGCAGCAGGTATGCAGCTGCTGCTGCAGCTGCCGCCAGTGGCAGGGCCAGGGCCAGCAGGAAAGTGCGATCTGCGTTGGCCTGACACTCCTGCAATTGTCACAGGCAACAAGAGCAACTGGAGCGAGTCAACCAGGCAGCAGGTAGAGCTGTGCTTGAATCATTTGTCAGCTGTGATGACCGCGTACAGGCTCAATTCAAACATCTTTACTACTCCACCACTGCTGCAAGGACCTTGTCACACCTTGATGACGGGCTGGCAGCTTCCTTTGTGCACTGTTGTGTGTGGCTGGTGAGACCACGCCCTGAAGACGCTGTTGCTGAGACAGCGCTGAGAACGATAGCTGCAGACCCACCTGTGTGAAGCAGATGGGAGCTACAACCAGCAGGTCAAGAGGCAGAGCCTGTGGAAGTACGCATACGCGTTTGGGCTGCATATGCTGCCTGTGGTGCTGCTGCTGGTGCCATTGCTGCTGCTGGTGCTGCTGCCGCGGCGTGCTTTCGGAGCGGCACGGAATGCGGTGTATGCTAATATGAGAAAGTACCAAATTTTGACCTTTGCAACGCAAACAACCACGATGTGAGCCGGTGACTTGC
The DNA here is from genome assembly GCA_014080715.1 of Scenedesmus sp. NREL 46B-D3. Lineage (NCBI taxonomy): Eukaryota > Viridiplantae > Chlorophyta > Chlorophyceae > Sphaeropleales > Scenedesmaceae > Scenedesmus > Scenedesmus sp. NREL 46B-D3. Next base: position 148,220 of record JACERP010000196.1, on the reverse strand, counting down.
ATGGCGAGTACACCCGAGGCGTGTGGCAGAAGTTAAGGCAATCTCCGATCCGCCCTCCAACCCTTCATTGATCGCATTCAACGATAGCTCATTGTTTATGCGCACCTCTGATGCAGTCACTGAAGATGAACCCACTGGGGTTCTTGAGGGTGGGTGAGGCCCCTGCTCCTTCCTGAGCACTGCACCGCCCAAGGAGACAGCCAACACTTTATCATTTCACGACTTGTTGCACGATTTGGCAAGACACTGGCCCTCCACACAAAGCTTCAACCCAGGCAGTACATGTATGGTGAGTAAGTGAGTACAGGTGGGCAGACTGCGCTGGGGCTGTCGCCAGCTTAAGCTCTGACTAAGCAAGTACGTGTGCCAAGGGCTGCGGTACAGAACTAGCACGCCCCCTACCTGTGCCCATGACCCCCAAATGCACATGTGTTTAGGGTTTCCAGTTGTCACCACCGGCTGGTGCCAGCGGCTGGGTCGACCATTGATAAAAGTCTTGTTTCAATATCCTTTCTGTGTTGTGGTCCTGAAATGGCGTCGTGTGTGCTTCTTTTTTTGTGCACGGCACACTCTCGTGGTTTCCCGCCTGGGTTGTTGGCAATGTTGCAGCTATGGCCTGCACTTCTGCCTTGGTTGTGCCGGTACATGTGCGGCCCGTACACCACGGCGGTACTGGGCGGTACTCTGGCGCCATGCTTACAGCAGAATTGCTTCAACTCAGTCACTGCTATGGGCGCCAACATGATCTTGCAAGGCACCTGCGAGGCGACTAGAGGCACCACCAAACATAACAACCACAATCCTGTGTGCGTTGGAACAGTGTTGTCTTTACACTGGTGACAAGCCTGAGCAGCCTCTCTAGTGCCCTCAAAAACTTGTGACTTCACCAGCGGCATGTGCCATGTGCTGAGCATGCAGCAGCTGTACCACATCAGCACAACGTACTGCCAGTGGGATGAACGGGACAAGGCAGGTGTGTACAGATGTGTCAGCAGCCAGGTGCACCATCACGTGATATGAGAGCAGCAATCCACAATGACTGGCAGCAGTACTTGCATGGCATCAGGAGTGTGGTGAGCGCTGCCGATGCTTCTGCAGCCACATGCTACTTCTGCTCAGAGGGATAGTATGTTTGCTGAGATCAGATCCTTGCCTGGTTGCGCTGAAAAGTTGCGCAGCGTTTTGTCCATGGCTGATCCATCAATCAAGGTGTTGCGTTTTGTATCTGATGATATTTGGGGCAGTTCTGGAAGATGTCGGATGGTGTCACCGTGTATTGCTGCTTTTCTTGTCAAGTCCTGGGATGTGCGCAATGCATGCAAACATTCTGGAGCAGTGCTCCCTCCTCTTTCCGCCCCGGTGGGGCGCGGGGCCGATGGCGCTGATGCTATGGCTTGAATGGGTAATATGGTGATGATGATGATGATGCAGCCACATGCTGGCTACTGCTGCCACGTGCTGCAACATGTGTGACATGCCTTAGCAGACCACACACTGTATGGCTACTGCCAAAACAGTAGTGCACACCTGTTTTGTCAAGTGGTGTATGCGTGGATAGTTGTGCAAGCATTTAATGTAAGTTACTTTGCAGATTACCATATTTAAGGGTAGGGCAACAGGCCAAATTTTAAGGAGCCAAACAAATTAACGGGGTCCAACAAGATCTGGAGGACAAAACATCAACCCAACTCGTGCAAAGCCTCAACAAGCTGAGTCACTATGGTACTTTATCTCTGAGGCCTGGTGTCACTCAAAAGCACAAGTGCATGCATGCTTGCACAAGCACCGGTAAACTGCAGGGCGGTGACACAGCAATCACCACATACTTTACTTGAATATTTTGGAACCATACATGGGAGGTGCAAGGGCGCAGATCAACAGCTTCCTGTCACCAAAGTGTGTCCTTCAGATTCAGCATCACAACGTTGTGGTGGTTGACCAACACCAAGATGCAACATGCTTCTGCTGGCACATATGTCCTGGTGACCCAACCGACACACCACTCTTGGTCCCTTATGAGAGGACACGGCACTAGCATGCAGTACATGATGTGGCAGCTGCTTGCAACATTTAAGAATAGCAATGCCTTCTGCAGTGCAAGGTGCTGGGCAGCAGTACTAGTGCAAAGTCACACTCGTGCCACTTGACACGATTTATTCCTTGCACCTACAAGCTCAGCAGCGCTGCCTTCCCAAATAATTTTGGAGAAGAAACCAAAAAGTGACGCGTCTGAAAAGGACACCAGAGAGCAGCCTCCTGCCTCATCACATGTGCTAACAATGACACGATAGTGCAAACAAGTCAAACATCCGCCTCCCTCTCAACCCAATGTCCAACTGTTCTTTGCCGCCGCACAACAGCAGCTGTGCTGCGGCTTTCCTCATCATATCGTAAGCTGAACCCGCTAACAAGTCAACCGTTGCCTATCTGCCTATCTGGTAACTGTGCATTCAGCACTGCCTAGGAGGTGACTGTACATGCAGTGCAGTACGGAGACATCCCACTCTATCATGCATGGTAATTGCATGCATGCTACAACAACAGTTGCTGTGTGACAGAGCATGCTCAGCCCTCCTCCTTCAAATGAGGGCTGCCACAAAGGGCCCGTCCAACCAACCAACTACTCGTCCAACGAATTAATTAACAACGTCAGCTAAGTGGCTGCCACAGAGCACCCCACCATGCCTGCTGTGCTGGCATGGCAGGGGCACTGGCCTGACTGTGCTTTCCTGCACAGGTGTGTTGGCAGCCAAAATGTTTGCATTGCAATACAATACAATACAATACAGTAGTACAGGATTGAACCTGCCTCAGGCACTAGCCCAGCGAGCCGTTGTTCCGCTCATGAGGGTTTCTTGTAATGTACCCAGTTTCTTCTTCATTGTTTGGGCGATCAAAACCACCCGCACAAATCCGTCAATTCCAGTTGCTTTTTTAGCCCAGCCACGGGCGGTTTGCAAAAAAGCTCCCTTCTTGGAGACAGGTTTTGTGCGATGCAGATATCTTGGCTGCCAACTGGAAGCCCCAGCACGCATTGCATGTGTTTATCAGCCCACTTCAAGCTAAGTTCAAAGCCGCAGCCTGCCATGTGCCAAATGCTGCATGAGCACACAATAACCTCCCATGGCTTCTTCACAGGCCAGCATGAGTCCACCACGGATCCAGGTACACCACCTTCTGCTGTAGCTGCTGCCTACTTTGCTGCTGCAGAGGGCAGCACAGACGTGCCGCACCCCTCAGAGAGCTTCTGTGCGTGCTCAACACTATCACGTTTGGGCTGCGGCTCCAGTGCTGCTGCCAGCTGCCGGCTCTGCTGTTGAGCATTGTCACTGTTCAGCGCTCCATCTTCGGTCTTGCCAGCAGCAGCAGCAGCAGCAGCAGCAGCAGCAGCAGCAGCAGGTGCGCTGCTGGCGGATGAGTTGTTGCCTGCTGCCGCAGGTGTGCCAAGCACTGAGCTGCCGTGCATGCGAAAGGCTGCAGGGGTGACCATGGGACATCTATATGTTCTGCACGCTGCTGTCACCCCCGCCAAACCTGCTGCTGAACAGCTCCTCAACATTGTTGCCACTCCTGCTGCCACTGCCGTTACCAATGCCACCGCTGCTGCGGTTGTTGCTGCTGCTGGTGGCGCCACTGCTGCTTGGTGCCAGCCGAGTGGAGGACAGCTGCTGCTGCTGCTGCTGCTGCTGCTGCTGCTGCTGCTGCACATGCTCAGGGGCTGCCTCTGCAGCACTGCTTGTTGATGGCAGGAAGAACCCACTGCTGTAACCCCCGCCAAACCAGCTGCTGAACAGCTCCTGACAACATGCCTGCGACCCCTGCTGCTGCTGAAGCCAGTGCCGCTTGAAGCCAGCCAAGTAAAGAACATCTGCTGGTCTGGCGTGCTTGGCTCTGCTGTGGGGCTGTCATACTGTTGCTACTGCTGCGCATGCTCAGGGGCTGCATCTGCTGCACTGCTTGCTGATGGCAGGAAAAACCCACTGCTGTGACCCCCGCCAAACCAGCTGCTGAACAGCACCTCAACAACATGCCTGCCACCCCTGCTGTTGCTGTCAAAACCTCTCCCACCGCTGCTGCCATTGTTGCTGCTGCTGGCGGCGCCACTGCTGCTTGGTGCCAACCACATGGAGAACATCTGCTGTTCTGGCGTGCTTGGCTCTGCCGTCGGGCTCTCATACTGCCGCAGCAGCTGCTGCTGCTGCCGCTGCCGTTGCACATGCTCAAGGGCTGCATACACTGAACTGCCTTTGTATGGCAGGACAAGCCCACTGCTGTAACCCCCGCCAAACCAGCTGCTGAACAGCTCCTTAGCATCGTTGCCACCCCTGCTGCCACTGCCGTAACCTCTCCCACCGCTGCTGCCCTTGTTGCTGCTGCTGGTGTCGCCACTACCGCTTGAAGCTGAGTCAAACACAGGCACGGGGCTGCTGCTGATGGTGGTGATGCCGGCTTTTGATGCGCCGTTGACATCCTGCAGTGCGGAGGCAAAACAGCGCTAGTGAGCAAGTTCATATCGCGATGTGCAAGCACAGGTTGTGGCAAATAGAGGTCAACCCACGTGTGGGGGTGGGGAGACAGCTGACATACTACTGTAGCTGACACACATTTAAATGACAAATAGAGCCACCAGCAGTGAGGGATGAAAGTTGGGTACTTAGGCAAGGGCCAGGTTGTGGATCAAGACAAGTACACATCCACGATATTGGGGAGACAGCTGCACAGAGCAAACAATCCATTGACGGCGCTGAGTGCTGCTAGCGATAGTACTGCAAATAACATATACGGCACCCAGAACATGCAGGTGCACGGATTCACTGCTACTTCTGATTGCTGCCTGCCCTGTGGTGTGCGTCCTGGTTTTGGCAGCTTGGAGCCCTTGCCAGCCAGCTTCTGGGCTACCAGCTGGATGCGGTACGATGCAGTCTGTGATCAGTCACAAAGCACAACTGATGATAACGTACACGGCCCAAGTGATGGCCATGAATTTCTCTAACGCCTGTACACTATAGGCGACGGAGAAATTTTATGGTCATCAGTTGGGCCGTGTACGTTATCATCAGTTGTGCCCTATGACTGATCACAGACTGCACATGCATGCTGACAATGATGACCGGCTGCATCTGCACTGCAAGTGCATTGGCTGTCTGCTTTGGTTTCAACCAGCTCTGCAGAGTGCAGCATGCTGCGCAGCATCTGCGTCCCTGTACCGCTTGAATATCTGTTTGCACGCTTGCACTTGCTAGCACTTTCTCAATCTTCAACGCTGTTGTGCGTCGATATTGCAGCCTGCAATGCTCATGAATCTGCGGAGCTGGCCCGGGTCCTGGCTTTCGCTCACCTTGCTTGCCAGGCAGCACAGCAGCCAGCAAAGCATGATGCCCAGCAGACATGCACCCGCAAGACCAGCAAACGGCACCCAGGGGCCTGCAAGCAGCGACAGCAGTGGCGGCACAGTGACAGCAGCAACTGTAGTCAAGGCAGCAGCTTGATGTCCTGCCAGCAGGGGTTGAAGGCCTGAAAACATGCAGTCAGGCGCTCAAGCAACCAGCGAAGATTGAGGCAAGCACAAGCAGAACACCATCAGCTTCTGTGCTTCTTCCATTTCCCTGCACACTCGTGGCGCAGTCAGACCACCCTGTTACTCAGCATAGGCTAATGGTTTTGTTATGCCAGTCTGGATTTAAGAGCCACAGCAGGCTGCAGATGCTGCTACCCACCATGCGCGTTGAGCAGCTGGTTCATGTCTGTTGTTGGGTGTATGCTTTGCAGCCGGACGGACCCCATAAATACTGCTGCGGCTGGCATCAGCCTCAGCAGCCTCCACAGTGGTGCTGCAGTGGTTGTGCTTGTGCTGCTGGATGCCATCTCTGCCAGGCGCTGCGCGTGGCTGCTGTAGACAAGGCCGCTGGTGTACAGACGCGTCTCGTGGCAGGTGTCGCACAGCAGCGAGCGGCAGGCACTGCAGCTGTGGCTGACACCAGATGGCAAGTCTGCGGCAGCAGGCACCGGCAGCACTTGTCCATAGGTGGCATTGTCAATAACATGGCATTGCAGAATGGCACCCAAGTGTTTTGGCTGCCTGTGGCATTGTTGGCAGGAGCCTCTGCGCCCAGGGATACGACAGCACCAGGCAGGGTGCCCATGTTCTGTGCTCCAGGCGCATGGCGGTAACGTTGAAATCAACCAGGGTAAAACTCGAGGAGGTCTACACTGCTGCAGGATGAGCAGCACCCTGCATATGCTGGGCGTGGCTGCTGTAATGTAGGCTGCTGGTCGACGGACGAGCCTCATTGCAGAAGTTGCACAGCAGGGAGCGGCAGGCGCTGCAGCTGTGGCTGACACGAGGCGGCAAGTCTGCCGCAGCAGACACCTGCTGTATATGTCCATCATTGAACTTGCTCACAACATTGCACTCCACAGCGGCACCCAAGTGCTGTTTTGCTGGAAGTGGTACCGTTGGGGGAGACCTCTGCGCCCAGGGATACGGGACCACCAAGCAGGGTGCCCATGTTCTGTGCTCCAGGCGCATGATGGTAACGTTGAAGTTCATTGGTGTCAAGCACGAAGAGGTCCTCACTGCTGCAAGATTAGTGCCGCCCTGCAGCAATCAGCCGGAAGAAAAGACCCTTGATAAGCAGGCTTGAATGACTGCATCCCCGGGGGATTTGGCAGCCGTTCAAGGCTGGTTGCAAATGTGTCGAGGAGTTCGGTGTGGCCACCATGTCTTGGGCTGGAAGACCGAGCAATAGCTGTCGTAGAAAGCAGCTGAAACTACTTGAGCCAACAAATGCAACTCTCCTGTGCCAGCTCAGCTGTGCACGGCCAGGCAGCGCCGAACATAAGCTGTCCCCAGACAGTTCCGGTACTGCGCGGGCATTCACAGCTGGCTGTTGAACTGTTCCTCTGTTCATGTAGAACATGGGTGCTTTCCTCACCACTTTGAAGTCTTGGGTGTAGGACATGAACGTGAGGAGCACGCCAACCACCAAAGCCCACAGCACCAGCACACGACAGGCCGGCATCTTGCTCTCCTTAAATATTAGGCCAGTTGCAAGATACGGCATCCGGTCTGAGCTTGTTGAAGCTCTAGTAGCTTGTGATGGACCTTGTGCAAGCAACTCGCATTAGTGCAGGGTACTTTGTTCCATCGTTTGCTTCCACAATATGTAAATGTGGCAACAGGTCAGCTCCCGCAATGTGATGCTGGTCTAAGAGCGCACCGGCTACTAATACTGTATGACAGGCTCCCAGCGGATGCGGTTTGATTTTACCAGCCGGCTCAAAGGCAATCAGCTTGCTCGATAGCCTGAGCATATGCCGACCAAATGGCGTTCCTTACAGTTACAACAACTTGGTATCATTTGGACGGCCTGTGACCTGTGGCGCTGGACTACAGATTACACCAGTAACACATCACACCTCCAACTTTTGGCAGCAGGTTATCCCTGTACCTTTTCTGATCAGATAAGAACCAACTGAGTGGTTAATGTGAGGCGGAAGCCCTTTAATTCCCAACAGAGCGACCGTGTTGTCGTCTATAGACAGAGTAGGACAACAGCCGCTGCAGTACCGCACCGGTGCGCCCATCACATCATACCTCCAGTATGCCTGCTCAGCAAGTCCAGGCTGATCTCAAGTGATGCTGCGACCTTGAGTTCTAGTCTACAAGAAAATGGCATCTCAAGGCACAGTTTGTGACAGGCAAGCGTCTGGCACAACAATCTCAGCTATTGCAGAACCCTTCTAAGGCTTAGCCGCCGCAGCGGCAGCCGCGGCTGCAGAGGCACTGAGTCATCACTGCCGCTGCACTTGATTGGCTTTCACGACAAGCGCAGTATAGCGCTAAGACCGTTGTGTAGCTCCTCCACTGCCATCCCAGGCATTGAACAACCGCTGCATGTTGCCTGGTTCCTCGAGCAAACATGCATTAGATGACACACATCAATCATTGACATGATTGTGATTGCAATTACGTGGCGACTCAAAGCAGTAAAGTACTTGAATCATACCCCTCTCATGTCTACAACCAGCACCTTTATCCATCTAGTGCCAAGCTTGCGCCATGCATGGCGTTCCACGACTTGACCCCCTCCCCTCCATTAGCCGCTGCTTGTCATGTCCACATCAGTCCTACTGGTCGCGCACTAACAGATTACGCACCCCACCCAGACACCCCACCATCATTGCAATCAAGGTGCATGTGATCATGTGGATGACACACTGCATGAGCTGCTTGTGGTTATTTTCAGCATGCAGCATGATGCCGACACCAGCTAGCTGCCACATGTGACTAGGCACCATTGGTATGCTGCTGCCCAGATGCTGCTCCTTGCTGTGCTGGTGCTGCAGCAACTCGCGCTGCGCGCTGCTGCTCTTCCGCTGCTGATCCTGCAGATCGCTGTCCCAACGTACATGCTGCTGCGCAAACAAAGCAGCATGAGCCGTGTTTGACGCTGCTCTGCTCATCCTACAGCGCGCCAGTGGCGTCAGCTGCCAGCTGTGCGGGACCCGGCTCTGGTACTGCACCTGATGCGCCAGCTGCTGCAGGTGGCGCCACCTTCATGAAAGGGTTGATGCCCTGCTGCATGCCCATGCCCATCGCATAGGGCGGCATCATCATGCCCTGCTGCGCCATCATCATCACGGCAGGATCCTGCAAGCGAGCACAAGACGCTGAGCTCCTGCAACACCTGCCGTGCTGCACTCGCTGCCATGTAAGTGCGTCCTCAGCAGGCTGCCGGCATGAGATTTCTGCAAGCCATTCTACAGCAGCTTGCAGCAGCATCTCAAGCACGCTGCGCTGCATGAGCTGCTGCTGCCATTGAACGTGCTGCAGAGCACGCGATGCAGGCAGCTTGCGGCTGGTGCAGAGGTTTAGCAGCAGGACAAGTGCTTAACAAAAGGCACATCTTGTCTGCATGCGATAGGCCACAATGCGCTGTATGGTGAGTGCACCTCCGTGTTGTGGTGTGTCGACGTTGGTGCTCATCCCAGTGCTCCTGAGGTAGCTCACAAAATTTTTAATTGGCAACTGCTGTGGTTGTCACTGCATGCTCCAAATTTCACAACAACTGCGCTCCCAGCCCGGGTCACTCAATTCAGCTCAAGACCATGTAGTGTGTGGCCACCCCCTTCCTGAGAGACGTCTGCCGCACCTGCAAACCGACTGCATAGGGATTGAGCATAATGTCGCCCTGCATCTTGGCGTAGGGGTTGAGTGCGCGCAGGGGCGGCAGCCCCAGCTCCTGCGTGACTGCGCCTTGGAAGATCACCAGCGCGAAGAAGAACAGGATGAACATCACAAAGCACAGGTATGCAAACCCGATGGTGCCCAGGTAGGTGCCCATGTTCACGCTCGTCCAACTGTCAGGCAGCTTCACCTGCGCCCACACAAGACATGCAGAGCAGCCAGGCACAAGCTGTCAGCAGGAGTCAAGGTTGCGTGGAACAAGCTGTCTTGGGTGTTGGGGTTGGAGCCGGGGTGACATGCACAGTAGTTTGTTGCAACTGCAGCAGGTTGTTTGTGGTAGCCCCGCACTGCAACACCAGGGCCCGACCTTCTCACCAACAACAGCGGCTGCCAGGAATACCACAGCTTCTGCACATCAGGGGTGTGGCTGTGTGGAGACATTCGCCCTGCCTGACGCTGCTGTAACCTGCTGGGTTAGCTGCCTGCTATGGGCACAGCGCCTGCAGCCCAGCTGCTGCCTGGACAACACCAGCTGCAACCCTGCTGCTGCTCTCCTGCAAGCCTGCCGCCCCACCTGCAGCTGGGCCCTGACGACGTCCTTGAACCCGTCCAGCACCAAGCCGCACAGCAGGCAGAAGAACGCCAGAGTGAAGCAGAATGCGCACACAAAGCCGTAGCCCAGCCCTGCAGCATGGCCAGCAGCAGCATGCATGCTTTGGACAGCTGGACACATGTCCCTCATGAGCGCAGCATGGGGTTTCAAGCTCCAATCATTCCATCTGCACAAAGACTCCAAGAGGTTCGAGTCTCCAAGATCATACATGCAAGCCCACGAGCCGTGACGTGTGCTGTAGCCCTTCAACACTGCCTGCCTCACAGTGCCACAGCATCAGGCCCTGCATCAAGTCATTCACATGTCTACCAAATTTTGGCTGGCTCACCTGGGCCTGCTTTACTGACGGTCTTCTTGACGAGGATGGCACCTGGCAAGATTTGGCAGCAGCAAGATCACTGTTGTGTGCTGGCCTGCAGCTGCTTGGGCTGTCAATGCTGTGCAAATGTTGGCATGAAGGACGCGGACAGCAACATGGCTGCAGGCCATGTATACTAGCTCACGAGTTGAGCATGTACGGCAGTCATGACTGGTTGCCTGCCAGTGCTGCCGACTGTGGTCAGACGGCAGGCTCGGGCTTGTGTCATGCATGGCAGTCATTAGCATCTTGGCAGCGGTACTGAGCAGCTCCTTGTGAAGGGAAACAAGCAGGCTATTAACGCCGTGCATTGTGCTGGCAGCGCCGCCAGCACTCACAGCTTGCAATGTTGAACAGCAGCACCAACAGCCCTCCCAGCAAGCTCGCTGCCACGGGGGCCCTCCAAATCTCGTTGCTGACTTCAATGTTCAGGAGCTGCATGCGCAAGCACATAGGCCTGAACATCGGTGAAGGCACATGGCATGCTCAGCAGCAGCTTATACTGCCGTACTGCAGTGCAGACACTGCAAGCTTAAGCAGCACCCTCACTGAGCAAGCTGCACCCACCTTGTAGGATTTGACAAGATTTGCGCAGGTAGCGAACGAAAGTATGTAGAATATACTTGTAATCAAGAAGTTTGTGGTCCAGCACACCCACAGTACAGTCCTGGTGCCCTCAGAGTTACAGCTGCAAGCCATGGTGCTGTCGTGCACAGCAGCAGCTTATTTCTAATGTTCCAGTAAAAAAGTCACAGCAAGCAGTTGGAAGCTGTGTCAACGACCAGCAATGTTGCGTTGCTCGTCTGCGAAGTGCTCAACCCCTACTCAGCCAGTGTTGTCAAAATCTGAACCGTGCGCCGTACGAGTTCAAAAAGTACAAATCACGTGAAAAACTGGTACGAGATGAGATTGGGTAGGCATATGCACTTTGAGAATGACAAGGGTTTTTCGCCACTGGGGTCCTTGACCGACAAGCGATCACGTGAGCAGACGTGAAACCATCGCACAAAAGAGCGCAGGGCACCCGAACATCTTACTTGAAAAGAATACTGTGACCTGCTGCCAAAATTATGACGGACACGGCATGTTGTGCAGTGCCTGCAGCACCAGAAAGCAGCAGGCCCGCCGCTAAGCGCAGTGAATTGTTGAGTAGTGTCAACCGCATCCGCAGTGCGTGAGGCCGTGCACTGCGTCACGCCTATCAACCGAAATAGCATGCCCCGCGGATGTCGACGTGCACACATCAAACACTACAAGTAAACTTATCCCCAGAGACACTGACAGGCCATGCTCAAGAACTGGACTGTATCAGCATGTGTAAAAGGTTGCATACACCCGTCAAAAACCAGCAGCCCAGCCAGACATCTGGCCCAAAACCACTCGACTGTGGCACAGTGCAGGGTCGCACCAGCAGCCAACACAAAGTGCAGTTCGGTGCTACAGCTGATACCAAAGAAACTGCGTAGGGCTGGATGACCAGCAAACAGGAAGCCAAGTTGTGCCGTCATCAAGCAGCCAGCACACATGATCAGTGATGTAAACGATAACCACAAACCAGGTAACAGCACTGGCAACCGCTCAACAGGCGCCGCTACCACAGATTGCAGCGTGCACGTGGAATAGCACGCACGTCCGGCCGCCAAGCTCGCATTCAGACCCCCTGTCTGTCCATTGCTACCAGAACAGCTTAGTTCAAACACTCCTCCAGCATCACTTCTTCTCCTGCTGCATCAGCATTAGCGCCCTCATTCCGTGCATACACGATGAAGCAGCTGCTATCACCCTCTGTCAAGTTGAACACCTCCGGCAGCACCACAGACAGGTCTGGCCTGCCGCTGCTGTGCCTGCTGCCCCTGTCCACAAACGACACAAAGTGCGGCTCTCTGCTGCCGATGAAGTCCAGCGCTGGCGCAACAAACGCATCGCCTGCAGTCAGGATGCCAATACAGCGCCGCCTGAACTCTGGTGACCAGGCTGCCAGCACAACCGCTGCATAGTGCTGCTGAGGGTTGCCGTCCCTGCCCACCGACAATCCTGCAGCGCCCAGCAGCTGTTGGCTGCTGCTGCTGTGGCTGAGCGAGCTTGGGGTGCTGTTATTAGCGATGCCAAGGCTTTTGCTGCTGCTGAAGGAGGTAGTAGTGCTGCACATGCTGCTGCTGCTTGCGCTGTGGTGCACTGCCGCTGCAGGGTCCTGCAGAAGCCAGATGGCGCCCTCCTGCAGCTGTTGCTGTACATACGGGGAGTCCAAGGGCCAGGACTCGTACACCCATGGCAGCCAATCCTGTGGTAAAGCCTCTGGCACCTGCACATATTCAAAGTTACTCCCATCAGGTGCTGCCAGTATTACGCACACGCAGTGTCATACTTGACATGCATGAACAAGCACTGCTACTTTGTTGGCAGTAGGCAGTAGTTCTAGCTCAGCCGCATGTGCAAGGTGGCGAGGCTCGCGCCTGCCTTACAAGCACAGATGCTGGTGCTGTCATGTAGCTGCTGCTGCTGTTGCTGCTGCTGTTGCTGCCTGCGTGCGGCAGAGCCCAGCTGGTGGTTAACTCACAAGTCGCATCTCGGGCACCAGCTCCCTCTGCTGCTGCCTGATGGAGCGCACTGCCTGCTGCAGCTGCTGCAGGCTGCTGGCCTGCACCCAGTGCTCAGCCTGCGCGCCGAGGCTGCTGCTGGCCTGAGACACCAGCTCCTTGGCGCCTGGACAGGCAGGTGCAGCAGCACGCGTTGCACCACAGACATTTAATCCCAACTCAGTCATAGAAAGCAAACTTACTCTCGGCTTTCATATCTGACCTGGACAAGGTAGAGCAGCAAACTCATCACAGAGGTTGAATGCCTGCAAACGTCAGGAATCTTCAGGCCACCCGTTGCCGCCCACTCAGTCTCACCTTGTACATGGTCAATCAGGCTTGTGTGGAACATGGGCTGCTCTGGCGCGCCAGGAACAAAGCCAACAGCCTGCTCATACGCAGCCAGCGACGCATACGACGGCCACATGTCCACCGTGTGGGTGTGGCTGAAGCCCAGCTGCTCAAAGAGGCGCACTGCAGCCGGGTTTTGCGGGACGGTCGCGCTGGTGATGGCTGCAACGCCCCCATGCTCCCTGCTGCAGCTGCAGATCTCCGCCTTTGCAGATGAAACGCAGCAGGCAGAGCCGCAACTTCAGCGCACAACCCTTGGTGTTGTTGCTCAACTTTAATGAAGCGGCTGGACTGTGTGGCAGCAACAACGGCTTTTTGGTGGGCAGTGGGCGGGGGGGGGGGGGGGGAGGTACGGTGCCAGCTTTCACCATTCGGCCCCGCTTGCATGTGTCAGCAACAATGTTACAGATCTGCCCAAACGCCAGCTGCACGTGTCCTGGGGCTGGTGTGCTGCCGCTGCTGCTCACCATCAAGGCGCGGGCAACGCCCTTGCCCCTTGCATGCTCTGCCACGCGCAGCCCAAACAGGAACCAGGCGGAGCCCCGTCTGTGGCCACATACTGTGAAGGCAGGCACACGGAATAGCCAGGCGGAACAGTCATGCAACAAACTACAACTGCAGCACCAGTCACTGGTGTACTGTGTGCAAGCACGGCTGCGCTAGGCTCAGGGCAAGCAGGCCAGCAGCCGCGCACACGCGAACAGGCCGTTGTGCCCAGCTGCATGTATTAGTTTAGACAAGGCTGCACCAGCAAAGGCTAGACTGCCGCCATGCCAGCTGGCGCTCACCCAGCCCGTGGATGGCGTCTGCAGAGTTGGCCCCAGGCTCAGGCCCAGGCCCAGGCTGTGACACCAGCACTGTGGTCTCGCCACGCTCAGCAAAGTGCTGAATCATCCTAGGCATGTAATCACTGCCATTGTCTGCGACCAGTCAAAATACAAGTATCACCGGTTGAGCTATGTCAGCCGGAGGCGTGTGGCGGTTGCTGTATGCCAGTGCTGAGCAGCTGCTCAGTCCTGCAGGACTCACAGACGTTCTTGCAGATGTCCACCACTGCTGGCTGGTCCTGATGCAGGTACGGTCGTATGCTCAAATCGTGAGGTGTAACTGCGGCCTTATGAACAGGCTGAGCCATCCTGGCACGCATTAGTACGCACACTGGCTTGTGGTTACGATAGTGGCAGTGTTGCTGCCGCTGCTGCTGCTGCTGCTGCTGCTGCTGCTGCTGTCGCGCCTTCATAAATACGCCATGCTATTTTACACTTCACGCAGTGTTCGCTTATTAGGTGGGTGGCCAGCTGTCAAGGTCATCTACAACGCGGGTCCCGCTGGGAGTGACAACGCCGGTGTTCATGCGTGATCAACCCAGAAATGGTTCAATTCAGATCATCCAATACATTTGCATTCAACATTTGCACACTGGACGTTGCTGGTTCGCTGTCAACGTAGCCAATCCGCTAATCTTTTGTCAAGCACGCCACACAGCTATCATGCTGCTGCAGAAGCAGATAGGAACCAGCTGCCATGTCAGTACTAGCTTAAGACGCAAGAGGCCAGGCAGGAGCAGGTACTGCCTCATGGTGTCCATGCATCTGCCAATGCTACTGCTGCTACACCTCCACACCCTGGTGCTGTGCTGAGGCATGTACATGTGGATATACACACAGGCAGCAACCGTTACACAGCAGGCAGAGCCTGGTGCTACGTGCAGCACCAGAGGATGGACCAATGGGTGAAGGTGAGTGCCGGCAACAAGATACATGCTACCAACTATACACAAATGCAACTGGCGCATTCATTTGCAGATGTGCATGTGCATGGGATACCTGAGGTACAGCACCCGGCTTAAGAGACACTTCTGCTTCTGCCAAGCCTTGTTTGGCCTGCTGCCATGCAGCACATCTGGAGCAGCAGGCCATGTGGCCGCCAGCTGTTTGTCGTGCAAGGCTGGCTTGGGTGCCAGGGTCATTGGGTGCAGCACGTCTCACAGCTCAGTCAGCAGGTTGCCGCCCTGCCATGCACATTCCTGCTGCTGCAATCAGTGGTCTGGTGTGCGTGCTGCCCAAACTGAGCAGTATGTGTACTGCACTGTACTGCCTGTTGCCTGCAGACATGTCTGACATCCTGAAGCAGGACATGGAGCGCTTCTCACGCCAGCAGCCAGCAGCAGCAACAGCGAGGCAAGCAGAGCAGCAGGTGAGGGTTTTGGGAAGCAGCTTGATCTGCAAGCTGTGCCTGACGTTCAGATGCCGCCCCATACCTTAGCACAGCCGGTACAGACCGGCAGGTAGCACAGCACATTTAGCAAGGGTAGCTGCGTGTTCAACCTGTTGACTGTGCAGCCCTGCAGAGGTCACAATGTTGCTGCTCTGCCACAATGTTTGCGGTGCCGCAGAAGCAGCAAGCCACCAGCTCACCTTTGAAAGAAGCAGTAGACAAGGTGAGAATGTATGTGTGCATCTCAGCATAACGCCCCCAGTTCAACATTATGCGTCACAACCCAGCTGCTTGACAGACTGCTGCACGACTTGCGTCAAGTATTGATCTGCTTGCATACACATCTGATCTTGCTTGCAGATGATTACGTGCCGCCGAGCAGCAGTGGCCTGTTGACGGGCATTGAGGGGCAGGCTTGCTGCTTTTTGTGTGAGCGCAGAACAGGACATAGCACCAAGCACAGCAGCAGAGCAACGTCTGGATTCAATGCATACTATTGACAACATTTTTTTGTGTAATGCTCCTGCCTGATCGCTGTCTTGCAGGTCTTGATCGCAGACTTCTTCTTTGTGCTGCTGGTGCTGGGGTGGCTGGGTGCTGGTTTGGCAGGCAAGGCCATTGGCAGCAGCGCTCTCATTGACGCATGGATGCCGCTGTGGCCCATGGTCTTTCAGCCAGCCATTGGCATACTTATGGCAGGCGCGCTGGTGTCAGGTGGCCTCAACTGGCTGGCGGAGCAGCAGCAACAATAGGCTCAGGCCTCTTACCCTCTTCTGGGCTCGCAACAGCTGGATTGCAGCGATCTTTGTAAGATTGTGCAACGATTTGCATCGCTTGTAACTGCTTGTACAAAACATCTGCGCCCCTCATGCCGGTGTTCCTGTTGTATGTGAGCAGCAGTTCTCTAGGGTTTGGTCAAGGTACCGCGTTTGACTGATCGCGATTGTCACCGTGGCTCCTGAGCCCAGTTGCTGGATTTTTTAACACGATCACTTATTCACAATTTCAAGCCAACGGCATAACCTGGCCCGTTGATCAGACCTGCGTAGCCTGCACTAGACGCAACCGTGTCTCCTCGGCATCGACGCGATGGACAGGCCGGCTTCTCGGGGGCTGGTAGCCGGGGGTGTGCAGAAGGCCCCAACAGGTCAGGGCTTCGTACCGGAGAGGCCCAGCTCAGCGGCTAGGCAGCCAGCAGCAGCAGGCTTCATGGCACCTGCCACACCCAGCAGCAGCGGGCCCAGCATGATGGGCCCAGTAGGCATGCGTGGTGGCACCGCCCAAGGCGGGCCTCCCAGCACAGCTTACAAGCGAGTCACAGCAGCTGGAGCACCCATGCAGCAGGCCCTGCAAGCACAGGCGCGCCCGCTGACGCAGCAAGGCATGGGTGGGTCCAAGCCCCTGACCCAGGCAGCAGGTCGCCAGGTGCTGGACAGAACGTACTTCATCAACGAACTGCGGCAAAAGCGGCAGCAGATAATTAACATCACAGCACGCATGCGGGTAAGCATCAGACGCTGCTGCAGACTGCACCCATTCTGTTGAAAGCGGGCCAGTTCACAAAGGAAGGCCTGTCACTGCAGCATGCCAAGGCTTGCTCCTTGCTACAAGCAAGGATTGCAGCACCGCAATGCCTGCTGCTTTTTGCCTTCGGCAGCTGCACCTCCTGCTACACATATGCATAGATGCATGGCGTGTTGGCTGGTGCTTGCAGGAAGAGCTGGAGGTGCTTGCACAGAAAAAGGCAGCTGCTGTCAGGGCAGAGAAAACAGCAGGCCAGCTGCGCAAAGATGTGCGGCTGCTGCAGGAAGCACTGGCAGACAACAACATCATCATAGATAAGGTGAAGGTCACAATCAAGCTGTGTGCGCGGCCCTTTTGTGAAGTGGCAAGGCAGCAGCAGCGCATGTAACAGGACATGGCACTGCATGCAAATGATGTCGTGTGCATATACTGGCATCTATAGTAACCAGGACCTGCAGTGACGTTCCTTGGCGGTGCCATGGCTGGGAAGCTTTGCTTCTAGGAATCTGATTCTACATGTTTTCACATGTGTTGACTCTGTGCGGTGCTTGCAGGCCGGCTCTCACACACCGCTGCAGCACATCCACGCAGAGTACGCCGAGATCCGGGGGCGCAACGAGGCGCAGCAGGCGCGCGTGGAGGACATCCTGTCTCAGCGGCTGGCCTTGGAGCAGCGCACAAAGCAGGTGGGCCACCAGGGGACAATCCTGCTGCTCAGCTTCAGCGGCAGGTGACAGAAGTTAGGGTTGAGTGTGACTTGCTCAGGCATCATGCCTTGCCCACGCCAACTAAGCAAGGGCTTTTGTCACCCGACTACACATACCCTGCAGGCTCCAGCTCATCCTGATCACGAGTGTGTACAAGTGCACGTGCAGGTGGATGGCCAGATAGCCGCCATACAGTCCACGCTCGACAGGCGGCTGAGCAGCATGCCGCCGTCAGCACGGCAGGCGCACAGCGAGCTGCTTGTAGAGCAGGCGACACTGCTGACGGAAGCAGGCCAGTTTGAGGAGCGGCTGGCTGAGCTGCGCGGGGCGCTGTCGGCAGCCGAGGGCGAGCTAGGGCGCAACACGTTCAAGCAGAGGGCGCTGGAGCTGCAGGTTGGTGCAGGTGATGGGCGCAGGCAGGCGGAATGTGACACAGCCGGGTGGCCGGCTGTACTTGCTGGCGCTGTGAGCTGTGGCAGTGCAGCTGCTGCTGCTGCTGTCACTTTGCCGAACAGGACACATACATCAGCAGCAGCAAGGATGCCTGGCAATGGCAGGCAGCACATGCTTGCAGCCACATGCTATTCCACGCGCAGTTGCTTCCAACGTGCCTTGCATCTTCCGCGCGCACCAAACGGTTCATGTGGCCCGTGGCTTCCGGGTTGAGCAACAGCAGAGGCACTGCCGCCGTGCCTGATGCCAGTCGAGTGTGGAGAGCCTGCGAATGCCGATTGGTATCTGTGTCGTGCTGGTGCCTCTGGGCGCATTCACCGGTCTTGTTGCCTGCCTGCAGGAGCAACTCAAGCTGCTGACTGAGCGCAAGTACGAGCTGGCAGCAGCGGAAGAAGCAGCCAAGGCCTCGCCTGAGGAGCAGCGGGAGGCGCTCATGGCTCGCGTCAAGCGCGACAACGCAGCGGTCGAGTGCGCCACCAGCGAGGCCAAGCAGCTGCAGGAGGAGGTGCGGCAGCTGGAAGCTGCTGTGGCTGCAGCGGGCAGCGCAGCAGCAGGCGGAGGCCTCAAGAGTGGCGGTGCTTTACTGCCGCCAGACATAGATGAGCAGGGCAGGAGGTGCGCACAGTTCCAAGAAAGCTAGGCTCAGCTGTCTGATGGCATGCTGAGCTGCTTCAGCGACCTGCAGCATTGTTGCGCCAATCCATTCCACGATTTTTGAGGATGCTGGCTGCTCGCATTTGTAGCAATGCTAGGCAGCACTGACCTTCCAAGCACAGTTAACCTCCATGTGCTCATAATCTCCTCGTGTTCTGTGATGCCTGTCGCTGCAGGGAGAAGTTTGAAGAGCTCAAAGCCAAGGAGAAGGAGCTGAACGCCTTCCTGGACGCTTTCCCACAACGCAAGGCCGCCAAGGCAGCAGAGCTGGCAGCCAAGCAGGAGGCAGTGGCGGCAGGGCTGGAGCGCATGAGCAAGCTGCAGGCGCTCACGGATGCAGCAGCGCTTCCCAGCCAGGGTCAGTTCCAGCAGATGAAGGTGGGTGCTGGCGGCTTCGTGCCGCACATGCTGCAATGCTTACACGCCTCGTCTGCCAGTCCACCAACAATCATGACAGCTTTCGATGCCGCTGAGCAGTTCTGCATGCGTGGACCTTATCTGGCTTTGGAGCCATGCCCACTGATGCCTGAGGTAGCACTGCCGTGCATTGCTGGCATAAGCCTACACCTTGCTGTGCGAAAGTGTCGTCTCTGACGTCAGGTGCTGACCAATGTCAGATCGCTGACTGCTTGTGTCCCCCCTCCTTTGCGCCACAGGATGAGCTGGACTACAAGCAGCAGCAGCTGGACAGCGCTGCAGCCACGGGCGAGGCCCTCAAGGCGGAACTGGCAGCACGCAAGGATGAGCTGGAGAAGATAGACACCCTTGGCGGCAAGATAGACAGCGAGCTGGAGGCGCTGCGTGGGCGGCTGGTGGGCATGCAGCAGGAGCTGGCAATGTACGGCGCTGTGCAGGCGGCAAAGGCAGCCAAGGAGGCGGCAAGGGGGCAGCTGGAGACAGAGAAGGCGCAGCTGTCGGGCAGACAAGACGCAGTGCAGGTGAGCCTGGTGTAGATACACTCAGCCACTGGTGTGCAATCACTGAGCCTGGTGAGCATGCACTGAGCCTGGTGTCTCTGCCAATGGAGAGGAGGAGTTTCACGTAGGTCGGTTGGCGTGAAACTTAAGAAGCACTGCAGCATGGTATGTGCCAGGCTGGTGTCACCAGACAACAGGTTTGCAGCACAGCACAGCCGACATTGTTGCGTACCTCAGACTTAAACCCTGTGTTTCATCATTGGCTGCCTGTGCACCGGTTTCTCTGATGTGATAGTGATAGTCCATAGTTGGAGGCTCATATTGCGTTGAGTCTTGGTGAAGGTCATCTTCACCTGTGGTGCCAGGTTGAGTGCTTGCAGCCGTTGACCCTCGCACCATACATGGCAAAATGTGCTGCCCAGTGGATGTCTGATGCAGTGCTTTCAGCAAAACTTTGCCCCACAACATCGTCTGCCTGGTGCCGCAGGCTGACCTGGCAGACCAGTCCTGGCAGCAGCAAGCTAAGGAGGCGCAGCTCAAGGAGAACGCCGCCTGGCCTGCAATAGACCGGCTGGAGCAGCAGCAGCAACAGCTGAAGCAGCAGATCGACACAGCGCAGCAGTTCATACGGGAGCATGAGGAGAAGGCCGACTACCGGCCCCTGAAGCAGCAACTGGAGGGGCTGGTAGACGACGTGAACAGCTGCACCATCAGCCTGCTGTCTGCAGCATAGAGGTCGCCGCTGCATTCAGAGAGATTAGTTACACGTGGGTCCAGTCACCATCCGGAGTATTATGAGCCACCTCAAATGAGCACAGTGTCAACACGCATTGACATCATGATGGCGTCGTTGGTGCCTGGGCCCTGCTGTCCCTTGTACGCATCAGCGTTTGAAGCGTGTAGACCAATCATTGCGTGAAAAACTGTGCTCTTAAGAAGTCAGGTTCAAGACTACAACTCAGTAATCACATAGGTTCAAAGTTGTGCCTCACACAGCTTTGAGTGTGCACATGGGTATACGCATGCAGTGGTCGCAATACGCATGCAGTGGTTGCCAGGCAAGAAGCTTCAAGCAGGAAGTCTGTCAGCCAGACAGCTCGCAAGCAGCCCTTGTAACTCAAGGTGCTCTCAGCTATCACTACATGCTGATTGACACAAGCAGTCCACAACGCAGCAGTACCGTACCGAACTGTGACAGCAGCTGCACCACCCCTGTTCAGCAGGCTTGTGCGCATGCTTCGAGTCAGCTGCTGGCAGGCTGCGGCAGGTGTTGCTGCGTGTACTGCCACACCACCATGGCCCCCGACACATGCGCATTCAGTGAGCGCGTCACGCCCAGCATGGGGATCTCCACGCACACGTCCAGCAGTGGCAGCAGGCTGACAGGGATGCCGTTCTGCTCGTTGCCCAGCAGCAGCACGCACAGCTTGGGGAAGGAGAAGCTCTGCAGGGGCATGCTGTTGGTCGCCTGCTCAACACCTGCACAGCAGCGTGAGGAGCGACAGCAGCAGCGGTCAGTCATTTCAATCACATGTAACAACAAGCCGATTGTATTGCAGTGAACCATGCGATGCTGCTGCCAAACGACAAGGCTGCACCTACAGCACCAAGGGCGTCAGGCACAAGCACACTTCGTTAAGCATATGCCGTACGTTGCCATGGACTCGATGCGAGTTAACATTGTGTCAGGTAATGCATGCTGCTGCAACACACAACATGCGACAAGCGGCAGGCGCGTCATTCGTCAAGGACTCACCAATGATGGTGTAGCCAGCCTGGCGGCGCTCTCGCAGGAAGGCGGCCACGTCAGCCAGCCCCACCTCCAGCAGCCGCAGCCAGCGCTCGCTGGTGACGCTCTGGCGCTTGAACGCGTCGGTTGCCGCGACAGCGCGGTTCGACAGCACCAGCGCCTCAACAGACATCGACTCGCACGTCCTGCTCAGCAAGGAGCAGCAGCAGCAGCGGCACAGGGTGCACAGCTGCTGTGACGCAGCTGCACCATATATAGCTGTACGATGGATGCACAGCTGCCACATAGATTTATGGTAAGCTTTGCCCGTTTGGGGTGCCGATGACCGGCCCAGGGGACATACAGCAAATAACAACAAGTTCAAGCAGTCGGAGGGGAACTTAGCAGCACTGCCACAGCTGATTCTGGCAGCAACCCACATCAGGTCGCAATGCACTCCGGATGTGTCTTGTCGTTCAGGTGAGCCAGGTGCGGAACAGCAGTACGGTTGCCATGGTTCATCACCGCTGCATGCAAGCAGGGTGGTTGAGACTTCCAAAACCAAACACCAAATACCAAAGTAGGGCAACAGGCCCACCCACTAAGGAGCCAAACAAGGCTCATGGGGTCCCAAAACAGCCAAGGAGTACCAATCCAACCAACTAATCCGAGGCCTCAACAAGTTCTGAGGATTCTGTCTCTGAGGCGCTAGTGTCACTTGGGAGCACAGCATGCGCCATAGCCGGATCATTTCTAACCAGGAGACAATAGTAGATGAAAGCAGCAACACTACTCTGCCTCTGCTGCATAAAGTCAGCCAGACACCGTCCAAGAGGGCTCACAGCTGGGCTCTGCCACCCTCCAAAATCAACAAACAGCCGCCAGAAGCGATCGCGAACAACCTGATATGCGTCACATTCAAACACAAAGTGAAACTCATCCTCAACT
The DNA here is from genome assembly GCA_014080715.1 of Scenedesmus sp. NREL 46B-D3. Classification (NCBI taxonomy): domain Eukaryota; kingdom Viridiplantae; phylum Chlorophyta; class Chlorophyceae; order Sphaeropleales; family Scenedesmaceae; genus Scenedesmus; species Scenedesmus sp. NREL 46B-D3. The sequence continues at coordinate 125,983 of JACERP010000196.1, read as the reverse complement.
TGGCCAGCACCGCACCGAGAGCACAGTCGCTGTTGCCCGGGTAGCATAGAGTTATCAGCCCGCTGCCACCGACCAGTAGCCACACGCAAGTCATGCGCACCCAGACAAAAACGCATCAAAGTTGACAGGTGCATCTTGTTTAAGCCAGCTGTGTTGTGCACATAATCTGGACACCAACTTAATGGTTTCGTAAACTCAAGCTCATCAAAAGGGGAGCATGCAAACCAGTTCTCATAGGTAGAGTGCATGACAGTATCAGACCCAGCCACTCTGGGGTTGGCTGGCAAGTCCTGCCACTGCTGGTACAACCATGCTTGGAACGCACTCTGTACATTGCTCAAATCAGAGGCATCAAGGCAAAGGGTACACTACAAGGGTACACTACAAGCAGTATCGACAGCAATCAACCATGACACCAGCTCATGCCAGACTCATTACCATATTACATGTGGGATCAGCAGCGAATAGGTTGGTTGCATGCGCCACCTTTCCCCTGTTGTTTTGACTAGAGGTCTTCATATGGACAAGCAATGCACGGGCTTCAGGCGCCATCTGCGTGTTTGAAGAGGGTTTGGCTCACCTGCAGAGGCCCGCCAGATTTGGCACGTTGTCCAGCAAAGAGGCGCAGACCACCAGCCCAGCACGCGCCGCCCTGCCGGCCACCAGCGCCTCGACACGGTCAGCGCACGACTCATCAAACAGCGCAGACTGCGGCAGCGGCAGCAGAGCATGCAGGCAGCATGCACCTAAGTCGGGTGTGGGAGCATTGCCAATGCCTTGAACTGGCCACAGTGCCCTGCATAGAGTCTGCTGTGAGACAACGCGGTCTCAACAGAGCTCAGCATGCAGGCCAATGCCGTCAGATCATCAATACGGTATGTGCATGCGGCTGCGGCTCCAACACTATTGGTGGGAGAGGCCGACATTGGAGTGTGGGATGTAGCATGTGTTGCTTCGCATGGCGTGTTCCGTGTGTTATGTGCACCGCAGCAGAGCAGCATGCCAGCCTCACATCAACTTGAGGCCTGAACTGGTAGACGGCGCCGCTGCTGCTGCGGCTGCTGTTGCCAGCAGGTGGCTGCTGCCCATGGCCTTCCTCTGCATCTCCTGCAATGCACACAGGCATGGCAGCACATGACGGCGTTCAGCTTCTCTTTCGCAGCACATCATGGTGGGGGCCAGCGCGTGCTGCGATGGCATAAGAATGCACACGAGATGCAGGCGCCCCTCACGTTGCTCTTGGCTGTTGATGAGGATATCTGTTCCTTGGCAGTTGTAGCAAGAACTGGAATGGTTGTAGGGAAACCGCAGCGAACTCTCTGCTGTGGTGCTGGCATGCAGGAATCGACAGCACACACCACCAACCTGCGGTGACCGTCTCTGTAGCATCCTCCCCTGCTGCACTGCGCTGCTGGCTGCTGCTACTGCCGCCGCCATTCCTCCTGTTGACCGCCTTGAGTGCGCCAGGCAGGGCCTTCAAGATGTCCAGCGGCAGCCTGTCCCTGACGTGCAGTGGCCACACAAGGCCCCTGGAGTCGCCTTCGCCATCGCACAGCAGCTCCAGCTCACTCTCACGCACCTGCACAGCGGCCGCTGCCAAGCTTGGGTGCGGCCGGCGGCAGCTGGTCGCATGCACCTTCACATGCACAAGTTCGCTACCTGGCAGCGCTCCCGTCGGTGCAAACGCATGCTGCCAGCTTGTTTGACCCCTGCTCTGCGGTCACATGCACACAGCTGCACAACACAGCACAGAGTCCTAAGGCAGACTGCTGGTGACTGTGCAGGTGAAGGGATGGCCTGCGAGCGCATCCTGCTGTGTGCATGACGCTTACCCCGAACACGCCCTGCAGGCTGGTCTCATGGGCCAGGCTGAAGCCCTGGAGGTCGACCAGAGCCTGGCGCTCACGCAGCTTGCTGGTCTCGTCGTTCTCCTGCAGGAAGCGCTCAACCTGCATGCACCAGTGAGGTGCATCAGCGCCAGACAGCGACCAGGACAACGCCATACATATATGGCCAGGCTGGGCGGCGAGGACTTCTACTCTGCAGTTGCGCGGTCTGAGTGATTACGCAACGCATACCCAGCAGGGTTACTAAACTGTCAGCAAGCGGCCAGAAGGTGGTTGGTGCACTGAAAGCCCGGCAGGCCGGGAGCACATCGGTGGCGCCGCATGCATTGTGTCACACAGGGCCTGCAGCGTCACCTGCTGCAGCCTCACCTGCTGCAGCAGCTGCCCGTCCTGCCCGCCCAGCTGCTGCTGGATGGCCTCCATGTGGCGGCTGAAGATGACATGCAGCAGTGCCTGCAATTAGTGTTTGGCAGCGTGCGTAGAACAAATTATATCCTTTGAACTGCCCGGTTACTGTAGTTCGTTGCCAGACCAGCTGGGTAAATGTGGTGCACTCGCTAATGAAACAGATGCCATCAGCCAACAAATGCCACCTGTCAGTGACAGAAGATCCGGCAGCATCAATCAGCTGCAGCCAGCCAAACACAGCTGCCTGTGCAGGCAGCCTCACAGCATGTGCCTGCGGAGAACCACATGGTCATCCAAAACACTGCCACATGTCTGCCAGTTTGCAAAGCCCTTTGCAGCCGCAACCCTTTTCAAACCTATCCCACAATGATGCAGGTCAGCCGCAGCCAGTTCACCCTTCCTCACACAGACCAGCATCATTAGATACTTTGGCGCAGCACGCAGGTTCCACTGCAGCATCCTGACGCGAAAGCATGTCATCTGTAAGCAGTCAAACCCTTGTCACCTGCATTGGCACCCTCAAGGCAGGCCTGTTGAGCCCCGACCGGGTCTCAGAACACAACCGCAGCATATACTTGCAGATGGTGGTTCCCATCAGCTGCAAGCAGCTGCAGTGGACCCCGTCTCACCTGCACCGGCACCCTGACAGCATGCCTGTGGTGCAACGCCCAGGGCAGCAGCGCCCTCAGCAGCGGCATGAAGTGGGGCGAGTCGCCAGGCCCTGACTCCAGCAGCAGGAACAGCACCAGGATGATGATAGACACAGTGACCTGCAGCAGCAGCAGCAGCAGCAGCAGCAAGCCAAGGCGTGAGTGTGTGTCAACAGTTTGCACTGTAATGTAGGCGTTTGGTGCTGCCAGGAAAGCCACAACCAGCAGGGGCAAGTACACAGCAAGCTCGGATACAACGGATACTGCTGATACTTGGATGCGACGGATACTGCTGATACTGATGCACATGTACAAGTGGCCACATGGCCACGGCAGCGCACGGCGCCACAACGCATCTCGCCCACTTCGTTCGCCAAGGGCAGCGTGTGCACCTGGTAGCTGGTGGCCTCGTAGGCGCTGAGCGCGGGCAGCAGGCACCGCGCCACACTGTCCGGCCTGTGCCGCAGCAGCGCCAGCAGGAAGAGCTGCACCTGGGGCCGGATGTTGCCGTGCTGGTGGCAGCTGAGCAGGCTCTGCCAGCCGCGCTGCAGGGCCTGCGGCAGCACACAGCATGCAGCACACAGCGGTCGAGGCGGCGGCGGCAGTGGCTGTTATTGTCACCGCCCAGCGCCGCGCTGGCACAGCTGGCAAGAGAGTAACATGAGCCTGCCGGCATGGTGTGTGCGTGGCATGCTCACTGCATGCAACTTGGTGCAGACTCAAGTTCACGTTGTCAAGCGCTGTCAGGTGCCTGTACACTTCCACCGAACTTCACATCGAGGAACAGCAGTCCACCGTGAACTCGCAACATGTCAGGCGCGCTTGACACACCACAAGGAAGCTGACGGCTGTCCCAATCACACCAAAGTTCACACCCATGTTCCACCATGGACTCCGCACCCCTTGCGCCAGGTCATCGTCCAGCCAAGGAGCTAGGAGGCACAGCGCCTGCCACACCGCCACCTTGATGGAATTGGCTGCGCTGCCCTGCCCAGCCTCCCTGCCTGCCAGCCATGCGTACGGCGCTGCCGCTGCCTGCGCAATGTCGAGCAGGTGCAGCAGCAGGCCGCGCACAAACTCCGGCTGTGACTGGCTCCTGTGAAGCAAAGCAAACAGCCAGACAGTTGAACGTCGTGCGAGATTCATCGCGTACAAGAAGCACCTGGTGTCGACATGGCATTGCTGCTGCCTGGTCACGGTCCAGCAGGGGGGGCGCAGCACTTGGCTGCACAGCAAAGACGGCTGGCAGCACCGCTACAGGCGGCTGGGGCAGCAGGCAAGTTCCGACTATGCAAGACATGTGGCAAGTGGTGTTACGGCCCTGCTGCTGTGTGTTGTGGTATCACAACTTGCCAGGAAACACGAGGTCATCCACAGCATGCACGCTCAGCTTAATATTGGTAGCAGGAAAGCAAACAGTACAACCCTAAAATCAGCCAAGCATGTTGGTCCCAGTGCTGCTCACCTAGCTAGCTGCAGCAGAAAGTTGCACAGCACCACCCGTGTAGGCAGCAGCACCGATGCATCACACTTCTGCTGCTGCAGCGCTGCCTGCTGAGTCACACTCTCCGCAAAGAGTGAGAATGCACACGTGTGTGCGATGTGTGGCAGGTAACTGGCGAGCAGCTGGGGTTCAGGGCCCAGCACTGATGCACAAAAGTGTGACATGAGGCTGACAGAGAGTCTCACTCCACCTTGGACCAGCCCAAAGGGCATCAGCTGAGTGGTGATGTACGCTCGCAGCTCCCTGCGCGCTCAAGCATTGTTGATTGAGCGAAGTAAAACGTGTTCATAAGGCATTCTGTGGTACATCTGAAGCCGGCATCCCAGACTGCTGCACCTTGCACAATATGCACTCCTGAGAAGACGAGGCAGTTGACAGACCATATGCATCACAGGCCAAATGCTGCAGACCTGCTGCAGAGCACACGTACTCACTTGTGCTGGAACATGGCTGGATGGAAGAACAGCTGCACCAGCTGCTGCAGGGTGGCAACAGAGAGCCGCTTGCTGCTGCGTACCAGCGGCTGCAGCTGCTGCAGCAGTTGCCGTAACGCTGACTCAGCCTCCTCGGTCGACCAACCCTGATGCTCCTTTGCCACATTGATTGCAGCATCGTTGCCTTGCTGCTGCTGCTGCTGCTGCTGTTGCTGTTGTGTGATCAGGTGCTTGAAGGGTGCTGCAACCAGCAGCGCCCTCAGCAGTGGCTGCAGGGCGCAATCACTGCTGGCCCACTCCAAGTCCTGCAGACACCTGCACACAGCAAAGCAGCGACAATGTCAGCCGTTGCTTGTCCGTTGGTCACTTTCTCCCAGAAACGCGCGCCAGCCTGCCCACAACTATTGGTTAAAATAGTCTGACATCATCGGCAGGTGCATTGTCAATAAAAGAGTGAAAACAGCTCCCACAGCAAAAACGGCTTTTGATCACCTGTGGAACACCAGCCGCTGGGTGCTGCCGGGCAAGCCAGCAGCTGCTGCAGCTGCTGCTGCTGCAGTCAGCTGTGCCATCAGCAGCACGTGGACCTGCATCAAGGCATCAGTCATTTCTGACCTGCTGCTGCTGCTACTGCTGCCACCTGCTACACGAGCCTGCCAGACTTTGCTGACGCCAGGCCCTGGCGTCAGCTCACTCAGATATTGCAAGCAGCTGTCCAGTTCTGCTGTGCTCAATGCTGGGTTCATGCGACAGCTGCCCTCATCTAAGCTGTGCTGGAGACCCAAACATGCCATGTGTGCGGTTGACAGCAGCACCAGCTGCAGATCGAGCTCTGTTGCAGTTGCAGCAGCCGCTGTATCAGCTGTTAGCTGCTGCTGCCAAGTTGCGAGCTCTCCTAGCACAGCAGTCTGCAGCTGCTGCCACTGCTCTGGATAAGATGCTGCTGCTCCTACCGGTGCTGCTGCTGCTGCTGCTGCTGGTGTGTGTAACACAATCTGCAGCAGTTGCGTCAGCCAGCCAACCCATGCGGCATCATACACCCCTGCTTCTGCGCATGCTGCCTTGTGGTAGCGCAGCAGTGCCGGCAGTAGCTGCAGGAGGCTGCAGGACCACTCTGCAGCTGGCATGCCTTGCTTGCCGGCAGTGCTGCATGCTGCTGCTGTGCTGCTTGTTTGCATGGCAGCAGCCACACCACATGCTAGACTTGCCAATGCAGTAGCAGTAGCAGCAGCAGAAGAAATAGCTCCATCGGCCTGCGGACTACACACTGCTGCAGTGCTGTCAGAAATTGCAGCTGCACCAGCCACCAGCACAGCAGCAATGGTCTGCTGGCTACTGTCAGACAGGCTAGGTGATGCCAACCCTAGGCAGTGCAGCAGCTTCGGCTGAGGCAGGGCTGTGATGCCGCTGCCCTGCTGCAGTGGATGCAGCCATGCTTGCAGTTGTGTGAGCGCCCCACCCGCTGCTGCTGCTGATGCTGGGCCGCTTGCACTTTTCACTGCTGCTGCCGCTGCTGGTGCTTGTACAAGCGACACACTGCCTGCTCCTGCTGCTGCTGATTGGGGAGCAGCTGGTGCTGACAGAGCAGCGTCCAGCCACTGCATGTAGCAGTCTGCTTCCGCTGCTGCTGCAGCCCCGCTTGCAGCCAGCAAGCTCAGAGCTGCTTCAGGCCCGCAGCTGCCTGCACTGCAGCACAACGGCACCAGCTGCAGCACCGCGCGCTGGATCTGGGTGCGCATGCAGCCCGGGTGCAGGTAGTGCAGTTGAGGGAGCAGCGCAGCGACATGAGCCAGCAGCTGCTGAGGACCCGGGGCACACGCTGTTCTACTAAGCTTCGTGCGACTGCTGCTGCTGCTGCTGTTGCTATCCTCTGTGCTGTTGATTTTGGCTGCTGCTGCTGCTGCTGCTGACTGGTTGGCTGCGTCCACAGCGGCTTGCAAAAGCAGAGCAGCAGTAGGTGCACGCTGTGACACTTCTGCCACCCTGTCTAAGTAGGCTGTGAGCAGGTCTGCCACTGGGCTGGTTTCATGACAGCAACCTATCGGGTGCTGCTGCTGCAGCTGCAGCTGCTGCTGCTGCTGCTGCTGTTCCAGCAGCACTGCTAAACAGGCGGCGAGGAAGCCTGTGAGCTGCTGCTGCAGTGCTGCCACTGCCAGAGCCTGCCTACACATCGCACTGCCAGCTGCTACATCTGACACCAGCTTCTCGTTCTCAAACGCAGCCAGCAGCTGCAGCAGCAGCGCTTGCAGCTGCTGCCAGGCGCCGTGTGCTGCGAGGTGTCGCAGTGTAGCTGCAGGCAGTCCAAACAGGGATGCCAGGGCCAACCGCCTCACTGACACGCTGCAAGGCCAGGCAAAGGACACAGCTGTTGGCAGAATGCAGCAGGGCAGCGCGTCAAGCAGCGGACAATCACCAGCCACCAGCCACCAGGGCAACAGCACAGACTCTGCTGCTGCTCGCTGCTGCTGCATGCAAGCCCCACAGCTGACAGGCATGTAGCGGGTTGAGAAGCTGTAAGTGCACTAGTGCGCCTGGCCACATCAAGTATGGTCAAGTGCATGCGGCTTGTCTCAAAGCCAAATAGAAACTCACTTGCTGTGGAATGCAGCGCGCACCAACAAAACCGAGCACCAGCGCACCAGCCCTGCCATACTTGCAGCGTCACCATTGCTGCTGCTGCTGCTGCTGCTGGCTGCTGCATTCTGCCACAGCAGTGGGAAGCTGTCGCTCCACACCGGCTCAACCAGGTGCAGCACTCGCTCCTCTTGAGCCCTGAACACCGCCAGGAAGGCCTGCCACTGCGGCTCAGCAAACCCTGGCACCTGCAGGTGCGGCACATGCAGGGCATCCAATGCAGTGACGTAGCTGTTATGCAAGCAGCAAGTACTGCATGGCGAGCCTTTCATGCGGTGCACCTGTTGTTCAGCAGAGCTGCCCAACTCCCTTCACCTTCTGCCAAGTGCATGCAGATGATGCTATGTCTGGCTTCAACTGACTAGAGCTGAAATGCAACTGCTGTTGTAACAGGCTTGAGAAGGAGACAATGAGAGAGAGAGAGAGAGAGAGAGAGAGAGAGAGAGAGAGAGAGAGAGAGAGAGAGTTTGGCTGTGGTGCACCTGCGGTCCCCAGCCCTGCTGTACCGAGGCCTGCAGCAGGTGCAGCGCCCTCGCCCTGCACTGGCCGTCCTTGCTGCACAGCCCCAGCAGCAGCAGCTCAGCCAGGCTGCCAGCAGCAGCAGCGCCGCCTGAGGCCACCACAGCGCGCGCAGCAGCAGCAGCAGCAGCATGCAGACACATCAGCATTTAAACTGATGGGGCCAAGCACGTGTTGTGCAGAATGCCAACCATTGACCATATAAACCAGACAGTGTTATGCATGAGCCATGCCCTGCGCAGGCGTTCACCAAGGCTTTGATGTGGCTGAAAGGCTGTTGGGAGGTAAACCACAGTCTTTCAAGGTGCCGGCCTGCTCAAGCAGACAGGCTGATGACGAAATCCTGGCGCAGCTTGCTCACCCTGCTGTTGGGTTGCAGCCTTCACATGTTCCTGCAGTCGACAAGCAAGCGACAGACCTGCTGCTGTCTTGCTGCTGCTGCTGCTGCTAGACGATCCTGCTGCTGCTGAGGGCACATTGTTACTGTTGCTGTTGCTGCCGCCAGGCACGCTGCCTGCACAAGCAGCCACCAGCTGCTGGCAGGCAGCAGCATAGGCTGGCAGCTGCAGCTGTGCAGCAGCAGCGTCCATCAGCGGCTGCAGCAGCACTGCCTGCAGCTCCAGCTGCAGGTCGCCACCTGCAACATCCCATGGCAAGCAGCAGCAGAAGGAGCAGCAGCAGCAGCGGCATCATGGATGCAACTGTATGCCGTTACCAACCTGGTTCAGTGTCTAGGCGGCAAGCTGCGTCCGTTCGAATGTCTGTTACAGCTACTCAGTCCACAGGCACTGGTTGCGCGACACTCACACACACACCAACAAGCCTCTTCACAGCACAGCTGCTGCTCACAAGGAAGCCTCGACAGCTAGCAAAGCCAGCCAGCTGCCGACGAGCAATGCGCACGCACAGCGTGCTGCTGCAGCGCCTGCTGGTACAGCTGTGCACTGTCCAAGGCTGTCGGCCGCACCTGCAGTGCTGAGGCCCCAGAGAGCACAGCTGACCACCTCTTGCAGTACTCCAGCGTCCATGCTTGCCTGTCGCTGCTGCCCCTCTTGCAACAACTGTGCCTGCTGCTGCTGCTGCTGCTGCTGCTTGTCGAGCAGTGCAGCCAGCAGCGCCAGGCACACTGCATCACCCAGACACAGTCTGCCCCTGGCCCTCACAGCAGCAGACAATGCCATACTGCTGCTACTGCTGCTGGCGTTGCAGCCTATGGTTGCCTGCAAGCGCTGCAGGCAGAGGTGAGGTAGAGTCTCTGCAGCTGAGCAGTGTGTCTGGTGCAGCTGGCTGGCTGCCGCTATCAGGGTGCTTGCCCAGTGGCTGCTGAGGCTGCCAGGCTCACAGGGGGCTGGGCAGGCCAGCAGCTGAGGCAGGAGCTGCTGCAGCAGCACTTGCTGTTGTTTGCTTGCTGCTGTGGATGCACGTGTGGTGCTGTTGCCAGCATCAGAAGTGGCGGTGCTGCTGTGCTGCAGTGCCAGCTTGGCTACTGTTGTAGCTGCCAGGATGCTGAGCTGTGCGGCAGCTGGTGCCTCTGGCTGTGCCTGCCTGATGCTGTTGCCAAGGCACTGCTGCTGCACCGTCACTGGTGTGCTGCTGCTGCTGCTGCTGGTGGTGGTGCTGTTGGCTGTTGTCAGGCTGATGTGTCCATCTGCGGTGATGCTTGCTTGCCTGCAGCCTGACACAGCGAGGTCTGCAAACCACGGCACCTGTATGATGCATGTCACATGGTTACGTATTCAAGAGAACATGGCAGATCATTTACGATACACGAGATGCTTTTGTTTTTGGTGCTGGTGGCAGCTACCATCTCAGAGCACTTAAAGAGCACAACAAAACGTGCCAGGCTACTTGCCAGGTTCACATGTGTCTGTACACACAAAGCTACTAGTGGAGGAGCGATTACAGCGTGTTGCTCGCAGCTCAATGGTGCGCTCACCTGCAAAAGCACTTCAATGCTGGTGTCCGCTGCCTGCATGGCTTGCAGGACAGCCTCGCGTTTGCTGCACTGCTTGCCCGCTGGTGCAGCATCATCACTGCCGCTGCTGGCCGCCTTGCGCGCCACCTGCTGCAGAAATTGCTGCAGCTGAGTCGCTGCTGCCGCTCCATCGTCCATGAAGCCGGTTTGAATGGCGACCGAACCGCTTGAAATTGTTGCAGGTGCCAAGACTGCGGGTGCTGCTGTTCCTGCTGCTGCTGCTGCTGCTGCTGCTGCTGCACCTTGTCCGACAAATAAGAGCGGTGTGAGACCAGCTATTCACAAGCTTGCGTACGACCTCAAAAGCTGTGTTGTCGGCCGCAGCGCCGATATCGGGGTTGTATGTTGGTGCATGTGATCGCTCGTTACTTTGTGCATGTGCCATGTGGCCTGCTGACTGGTTGCTGATGGTGATCGGCATGACCGAGTGCCCAACTCTCGTATCATGCAAGCGTGACTTGCCTTGTTTCTGTACATGATCTAAGCACATTACAAGTGTTCCATACCCCTCCGGACAACACACACATCTTAGCTGATTAGGCAGGATCACTATGCTGTCGAAGCTGGGCTGCTCTGCACTTTCGGAGATCAGCACAGTGGTTGGACAGCAAGTACTGCCAGCCCTCGTGCGCACGTTCGCTGGTGATCATGGAGGCCAAGCACCGTCGTTGGCTCAGCAAAAGGTACTTCTGCTTTGCAAAGAAGCGAATCAAGCGCAGATTGATGGGATTTTGCTTCAATTGAGTTTGTCACCATTGTTTGGTTGCAGATCATCGACCGCGAGGAACAGTATGGCGCCCACAACTACGCCCCCATCCCAGTAGTGCTGGAGCGAGGCGAGGGCCCATTTGTATGGGACACAGACGGCAAGAAATACTTTGATTTTCTGAGTGCTTACTCGGCGGTCAATCAGGGCCACTGTCACCCTAAGGTAAGCCTAGAGCAACGTGAGCAGGAAGTCGACGCAGCCGAAGCTGAGCATCACATTTGTCGCTGTCTCACCTTGCAGATCGTGAAAGCACTCAAAGATCAGTGCGACAAGATTGCACTCACGTCACGCGCCTTCTACAATGGTAAGCGTGTACCGCTTTCGGAGAAGCAACAGCAGGAACCGCAGCAGCAGCAGCAGCAGCAGCAGCAGCAGCACTGCTGTTGCTCGACTCGAAGCATGCTTGCATATTCCGTCTAGCAGTATAAGTGCTTTCCCTGATGCTGTGTCAACCTTTCACGTCTCCAGTGCGAAGCTGTTCATCCGTGCTGCTGGCAGGCCTGCTGCACACCATGAAGGCTGGTGGTTGCAGCACCACACGTCCGCTGTGCTTGCATGAGCATTGCAGCTTCGCATATCAGCATTCACAAGTTCAATCAGCAGAGCCCTGACTTGAGCTAAATGGTGTTGCACTCTCCTGCAGACGTGCTGGGCGAGTACGCTGAGTACATCACCAAGCTGCTGGGCTATGACAAGGTGCTGCCCATGAACACGGGCGTAGAGGGAGGGGAGACGGCCTGCAAGCTGGCCAGGTAGGCGCCAGGCAGGCAGGCACAGAGTGTAGCTTGCAGCCTGTTGCCTGCCGAAGCATGCAGCACAGTGCAGGCAGCACCTGCTCCATTCCAATCACTTGCAGGATTGCGACTGTAATGTTGCGGCAGTTGCAGGAAGGGGTGGGCGCGTCTTGCTGCAATCAGGTGTGGCTGATGATGCATGACGCCTGCGTGTTGAGATCATGTCGACACATCTTGAGAGACCACGAGGTCGCATTTGCACCCTGCAATGGCGGGTGCCACATTCTGAGTGTGAGACCACAATCTGGGCACACCTGGGATGCGGCTCCAGTGCAGATGCGCCCATATGACGATCTGTCACTCTTTTTCTGGTCACGCATGCACAGGCGCTGGGGCTATGACGTGAAGGGTGTGGCCCAGGATCAGGCCAAGATCCTGTTTGCCAGCAACAACTTCTGGGGCCGCACCATGAGCGCCATTAGCAGCAGCACAGACCCGTCCAGCTACTCACGCTTTGGTGAGCAGCAGCAGCCGTTGGTTTGTGTCCAGGGTTGCAGCATTGATTGATCCACACAGGAGCAGCCATGGTGTGGTGGGCATGAAGGGTTGGCAGTTACTGCGCGTGCGGCAGCACCAGCACTGGTGCAGTGTTGTGTTCACAAGTGCTGCTGGCTGGCATGCCACAATCCCGGTCATCACCTGCAACACCTGCAGACTGCATGTGCGTGAGGGGACCAAGTGTCCGACAACACCTGCACCTGCCGCTGCAGGCCCCTACATGCCTGGCTTTGAGCTGATCCCCTACAACGACCTGGCAGCGCTGGAGCAGAAGCTGGCGGCTGACCCCACCATCGTGGCATTCATGGTGGAGCCCATCCAGGTGGGGGCGCAGCCCACTGCGCTGTGCAGCAAATCACAAGCTGCAGCGTGACGCAGGCAGCAAGTGCACAGTCAATGTACAGCCAAATGAACGGCAAGTGAGCAGCAGCAGCAGCAGTACGTACATGGATGCGAATGTGATTTCATGGTGAAGTGCTTGCAAGTGTGCCGAACCCAGTGCAGCATTCCGGCCACCATGTTGGCAGAGGGAGTGGCTGCAGCACAGCAGCAGTGCCAGGCTGCCTGTGGCAGCAGCAGGAGTTGCCTTGGTTCATTCAGGCCATCCTGGGGCACAGCCATGCATGGCTGCCGCAGCAGTGGGGCCAGCACGCGGTCGTCATGTTGCACCCGCATGCCACTCCTAAGGGCCCTGCACCGCAGCGTGCAGCACAGTCAGCTGTGCGTGCATGTGTGCTCCTCGGCGCTTGGCTGCCCTGGCAAACATGGTGCGACCGCACCACCGTGATTGGCCCGCTGTGTGGAGTCGTGCAGGGAGAGGCTGGCGTGGTGATTCCTGATGAGGGCTACCTGGCCAAGGCCCAGCAGCTGCTGCGCAAGCACAATGCGCTGCTCATCGCGGATGAGGTGCAGACAGGCCTGGCACGCACAGGTGAGGCAGCCAGCAGCCGCAGCAGCAGCAGCAGCAGCAGCAGAGATACGCCAGCAACTGGCAGGTAGTACTGTCTGCGCTGAAGTCACTGCAGGTGTGGATATGGGTGCTGCAGCTTCAGGGCGAGGGATCAGGCGATGTGAGCACTATGAGATGTTGGATGAGCAGCTGGCCTGTGTTTGGTTGTTGGCTGCTGCTGTTTCTGCTCCTGCAAGCAAGCTGATGTGCCAACACCTGGGTGACCATTCTGACCATCCTCATTTTTGGTTTTCCATTTCCCCTCCAACCAGTAACATGCTGCTGCTGTTGCTGCTCCTGCAGGCAAGCTGATGTGTCAGGACTGGGACGGCATCAAGGCAGACATCATCGTCCTGGGCAAGGCGCTCAGTGGGGGCATGTACCCGGTGTCTGCTGTGCTGGCCAACGATGACGTCATGCTGACCATCGGCCGCGGAGAGCACGGCAGCACGTATGGAGGCAACCCGCTGGCGGCGCGCGTGGGCAAGGCCGCACTCGAGGTGTGACGCATGACCACCAGTGTGACGCTTGTGACAGGGTGGTGCCTGGATGTGCATTGTGCTCTCACACTATGCTGCCGCTGTGCACCGTGACGGAGCTGTCGAGCTTTTGTGGCTGAGGAGTGCCCGTGCCATGTCAGCATGTCTGCCCTCTGCTCGTCACAGCTGCCCTGACGTGGTGAACCCTTTGTGCTTGATAGGATGGCTGGTGGCAGCATTCAACAAGCTGACTGTGTCCATTGCAGGTGCTGGTGCAGGAGTGTGCGCTGCATGCTGGCATGTGTGCCGCCTGCTCTGACATACCGCTGCGCTGACCTGTCAAACTTCTTGTGCTGAGTACCATGATTGTCAACAGCATTCAACGAGCTGACTGTGTGCACTGCAGGTGCTGGTTGAGGAGGGGCTTGCTGACCGTGCGCAGCACCTGGGGGAGCTGTTCAGGCAGCAGCTGAGGGGCATCAAGAGCGAGCGCGTGGCGGCTGTGCGTGGCCGTGGCATGCTCAACGCGCTCGTGATCCAGGTGACAGCGCGAGGGGAGTGCGGGGTGTAGGGGCGCTGCCTGCTGCATCTGAGCCGCATCCTGCTGAGTAGCAGATGGCTGTGTGTCTGTCCTTGCGTCTTTGCCTGTCTGTCTGCGTGGCCGCGCCCTGTTTCACTGTGTCTCTGCCTGTCTGTCTACTAAACCAACTGGCAAAGCTGCAGATGGGCTGCGGCCGCTTGCAAGGCTGCTGCATGGCTGTACATCTGCAGCACACTGACTCACTGCACCCTGCTGCACCCCTGTTGGTGACGTTGCCTGCTTGCAAGGGAGCAACGGTGTCATTGGCTAACTCGTGTGCCTGGAGCTGCGTGTCAACATCTGATCTTTCATGTCTGTGCAATTGGCTGACTTAACTTGTGTGCTTGGAGCTGCATTCCGGTGGTTGACCTTATATGCCTATGCAATTGGCCGACTCGCGTGCCTGGAGCTGCACTGCAACAGTTGACCTCATATGCCTTATTTGAGAGAGAGACTTGGTTACTATGTACTCATGAGTGTTGTGCTGACGCTGCGTGCTTGCCGGGGTGCTGCTTGCAGGAGAAGGACGGCATCAGTGCCTGGGAGGTGTGCCTGAAGCTGCGTGACAATGGCCTGCTGACTAAGCCAACGCGTGGCGACACAATCAGGCTGGCTCCCCCGCTGGTGCTGACCGACGAGCAGTGCATGGAGGCGGCTGACATCATCAGGAAGACCATCTTGTCATATGACGCGTAATCGGCTGCACGATGACGCACTCGATAATGCCGTGCTGGCTGGCGCTGGCTGGCCAACAGGCAGGGCATGAAGGCGGTTGGTGTTTTTAGGAAGACCATCCTGTCATATTCCGTCGGTGACGCATGATCAGCAGCAGGCTTGTCACCCTGCAGGCCATGAGTCATCCTGCACACACATTTTGGCATGCTGAGGTGCCGGCAAGTGACGCTGCAGCTGGTGTAACCAGATTTGGTACGGCAGCTGCAGCCGGAGCCAGCTGCATCTGCAAGGTAGTGAACACAGGCAGCATGACTGATGGAGGCTACATACTCGCATGTGTGCATGAACAGCAGGGGGGGAGTAGTCGTATCACCAGGTTTGGCAGGAGGCGGGCAGGCCATCCTGCAGCATGCTTCAGTAGCCAGTATGGCGCATGGCTGTGGTAGCATCAGGTCGAGGTAACAGGTCAAGCCCTGCTTGCAGCAAGGGCGTGGTGGAAGTGTTGCAGCATTGCCACAGTGGAGGTACTTGCATGCAGCCATTACCTCCAGGATGCCCCTTGCTGTGTTGTGATGGTTAGCTGAGCTGCTGCGAGATTACTTGTGCAAACCCTGCTTGTCCTATGACACATACATGCTAGCAGCTGCAAGCAGGGCTGCAGATGCTGGCTGCTTGGTGGATGGGCGGCATTAGGTGTATTGAACGCTTGGGCATGGAATGCCGCTGGGGGCGTGTTGCTGGACGGCAGCCACTCCTGGCGGTGATTGAACATAATCATGTTGTGACTCACTTATGCATGGTTTGCGTGACAGCACACTTGCTTTGTGGGCCGGCCCTTTGCTGGCGTTCAATGTTCTCAGACAACGTTGTGCAAGTGTCCTGTGTTTCTGGCTGGCCACCATCCGTGTGCCTCTGAGGTTGTGGTTGCCTGTTGTGTGCTGCTGCTGCTCAAGCCGTGCTTGTGGTTTGTGTTTGGTGTAACAACCCGCCATGCGTGCTCCAGGTGGCGTGTGTCCTTTGACTGGTACAGCAGCAGCAGCAGCACCGTGCTGGGCATCCAAGGTGCTACACAGGCTGTAGAGCCGTAATCACAAGTCTTCGCAAAACCTTGAGAGCGTCAGCTTCAAAGCAAGGGATGAGCTCATATGCATATCACGTCGTGTTCTATCTGAACGTTTGGGCATAGTATTTGTTCCGGAACTTCACCTGCGAGCACCGTGTCACGGTCATGGCCTGCGAGTACATCCCCGGTGCCCCACAGACTGGGGGCAGGTTGATGGTGCTATTCGGTGGAACTGGTATACGCCTGATACGGACGAGCGTGACAAGCACCTGGTGTCACAAGGTCTGAAGCCGAGGAGCGGGAAACACTGTTGGCTGCACTGCCATGCTTAGCTGCGGTAGCTTCACCTACGCAGATGTTGATAACATTTTAAACTCTTGAATTTCTGTTATAGGACAGGTTTAGCTCCGGCTATGTCGAAGACCACGTCCAGGCAATTGCACTTGACGAATCATGCTCGTGGCCACATGTTCAAATCACATTGCAATTCATCTGTTTGTTATACATAAATGAAGCAGTGGTGAAAGGACGTACCTTCCAGGGGTCTCGCAGTTGCAGTTGCACTTGCTGTGGGCTTACAGCTGCCGGCTTGAGGATGGGCTGCAATGCCACAGTTGTTGCTGCTTTCCAGCAAGGGCAGTTGGGCTTTGGTTTTTCGGATGCAGGCTGGTTGATGCCATGGTGAGCTGGGCATGGCTGGCTGCTGTGTTGCTGATGTATGCTGCAGCAGCAGCAACGCAAGCAGCAGCAGCAGCAGCAGCAGCAGCAGCAGCACCAGCAGCAGCAGCAGCAGCAGCAGCAGCAGCAGCAGCAGCACCAGCATCAGCCAAGCAATAACAGTTCACTACCAATAAGTTATCACTCAGACAAAATGGCGCCACTGAACAGTGAGGCCAACGGTGGCCCATCAGGCTGTCACCTGGATCTAGCGAACGTCAAGAGCCACACCTGATGGTACATGCCGCCTGAGGCACAAGCCATGCATGCGTTTGTTGCAACCCCAGGTACTTTGGAGTGATGTATGCTTTGCAGAAGGTTGGGGTCATAACGCCAGGAGTGACACCTGTTGGAGGCGTGTCAGGCGGCTCGGTTGCAGCTGCCTCGTCATGCCTCGGCCTGGACTTCCCATCGCAGGTGAGCAGCAGCATGCACAGGGCAGCTGCGCAGCAATGATGGCAGCAGCAGAAGCAGCAGCAACAGCAGAAACAACTGACCTCTGGCTGATCGCTCGATGGCTGCTGCACTTCTTCAGCAAGCCAGCGCTAGAGGGCGGCACTGCTGGCTACCACAGTATCCTGGTCGAAGGTCAGACTGCCGACGATCCGCTTCCGACACGGTGTTGCCCTTGCAGGTCATGCCTGCAGTTCAGACAGCAGCTGACAAGTGCAGGTCCAGCACCCTGTGCGCTGGCAGCCTCCACAGCGTGATGGACCCTACACTCAAGGCGCTGCTGCTGCCAGCAGCGTCCAACGCGACAGCGCTGGCCCGCTGCAAGGCCAACACGCAGATATACATCAGCGAAGGCCAGCCGGTGATTAGCATCACGCCTGGTAGCTTGTTGCTGGGCAGGCTGGCAAGTGTGCAAATTGCAGGCTCCACGGCACAGCTCATTGACAAGACGAATGCTGGGGTGGGTGGGGTGGTGGATTGGGAGCAGAGCAATGCTGAACCGGGTCAGTTGAAAACAGCGGCTGGTACACTGCTGCATCAGGTGCATATGGGCAAAACGCTGAGGCCAAGATGCCAAGATGGTTGTGGCTCAGCAGACGCTTGCAATGTGCTAATGTAAGTCCACAAGAGGCTAGCCAGGGCGAGCCGCTGCAAGCAGCACACACACCGTCTGCTCCCTGCTGCCGTCCATCCTTGCTTATCAGCTGTGGCTATGCTGGCTGATGGCTTGCAGGACTTTGTTGATGGCGTAATTGCCAACTGGTTCATACCGTACTACTGGAGCCGCTTTGGGGCCTGGTCAACTACCTACAGGTACAGCAGCGGCGACAGCAGCAGCACACAGCTCAAATGCTGCAGCCTGCCTGTGTACCATACAAGGGGTAAGGGTTGGGACAGCCATTCTTCAGCTGAGCCAGACCAAGTGACGCTGGCATTGGCATGGCAAGTCTTGCAGCAGAGTGTTGGTCTGTTGCTGCACACAGTTGGAGCATCGTGCTGGTGCTGGGGGTGGGGGTGGGGCCACATGCCTCAGCCCCAAAGCACTGTTTGCGCGCCAGAGGTATGCAGCCCTCTCCTTCTCCAACAAGCTTGCGTCAACTCCAGGCTCCTTACCGCGTGCATCTTGCAGATGTCTGCTGTGTACTTGCTGTATGCGCTGTGCCACTAAGCACACTGCGAGCACAGCAAAGTACCGGGCACACGTGTTGTAACACCAGTAGAACCCTGAACCCTGTCTTGTGGCTTGATTCTGGTGTGCAGGGGCCGCCCTGCGTACGAAGGCTACTTCACCCGCCCAATGCCCTGTCCCAGCAACGCCAAGCTCTGCATCCGAGTCTCATCCCGTTACCCTGGACCTCTTTGCGCCAAGGACAAACTCTATGATCTCTTTGTGCGCCCATTCTACATGACGCCGAACCAGCCGCTGTACCCACAGCCAGGTGACATTCATCCTGGCAAATACAACACATGCAAGTACACGCCGATGGATCTGAGTGCCAGGCTGTCGATAACGCCAGGCAGCAGGGAGGATCTGCAGTACCTGTTTCACCTTGGGAAGGCTGATGGGGCTGCTTGGGCAGCGGAGGTCGGTCTCACTGACCCAGCAGCTTGTCAAGGTGCTGCTGCAGCTGGGGCAGCAGCAAGCGCTGCTGCAGAGACAGCTGCTGCAGCGGATGCTGATGAGGCAGGGTCGGGTGCTGGTTTGTCTGGGGAGACGGAAGCTGGTGCTGCTGCAGCAGCAGGTACTGCCATGGGCCGATGAGCTGCTGTGCTTCGCTTGCTTGGGCATACCTATGCTACTGGTGTAGACGGATGCTGCTGTGTACTACAACCTTCGCTGCAGAAGAGCTCCAAGCTCTGTGACAGAGTAGGCAGTACTGATCAGTATGCATAAGATCAGAGGTGCAGAGGACAGCCAAGTGACATGCCACCCGTGGCAGTGCAGCAGAAGAAACGTAGTCAGAGCTCAGTTTGCTTAGATTTGCTGTGACAGAGCCAGACACGCTTGCAGCCGCCACTGCATCAATGCAACGGTTTGTATGGTTGATGATGCCATCGACAGTGCTGCAGGACAGTCGGTGGGACACATGTTTTTGGGCTTCAAGGGATCACTTATCATGCTACTCTGTATACTGGCCGCCAGTCTCCTTCGTGAATATGTTGGGTGCTGATATCAAATAGGTGCTGACGTTGCTGTACTGCACAAGCTGAAGCATGCTGAGTCACGCACTCAGTTGCAACTGACGGCAATTGCCATCTGCAAGTTCCACTCCACCCGGGGTGTGCTTGTCTGGTTGGGTGGAGATGACATATTCCTACTAGCAACATAATCAAGTAACCATCCCAGTCACTTCCGAGGAGCCTTTTGTGTCAATGCGGTGCAACGGTGCATCAATTGATTTCGCAAATGTGCACATTCACAAATCAAATTTTCGTGTAACATCCAAATTGTGATTTGCAAATGTGCCAGATCATGCCTGATGGCTATCATGTGGGCCCCCAATGTTTTGAATGGTCACTTGAAACATCGGACTGTGATGTCCGTTCCTAAAGCAGAGTCAATTGCAATGGCGTGGCCAAACAGAGGCATCAGCATGTGTTATCACCTGTCAGCTGCTGCAGTAGCTCAGCTGAGTATCCCTTCAACAAAAAATGCATTCAAGCACACTATGCAGAGCACAAGCAGCACATTGGACTGCGGGCAGCTGTCAGCAGTGCTGCTTTGCCAGGTAGCTGGCTGGCTGCTCACTTTCTACACAAGTGCTGCTCTTCTTTGACATCCTACTGCAAACATCTTCATATGGGGTATCTGGAAGGAAAAGAATTTTACAGCAACATATTGTAACACGGTGCAAACAGACATGTGCACACACATTTATGCAGCACACTTATATATTGAAGCAGTAAGCAGCAGAAGCACCCACATGGGCAGAATGGCCCCACTCCTTTGGAGCAAACAGAATCTGCTAGCAGCGCTGGCGATTGCACTCCTTGCACCAACCAGAGCTTGTCAACAGTGCACCACGTGGCACATTTGTGTACAATGAAGCACACGCGAAGGACGGCATGGCTTCCCTGCACAGCTGCGCAGGCCTGCAGGCCCAGCTGACATGCCACCTCAGAATGCACGCAAGCAGTAAAGCTCATCGCATCAGTCGACCACCAGCAGCATGCAAGCAATCCTACAGCTTGGCACCGCCTTAGTGACAACTGTGGACGGCCAACTGACAAAAGATGCGCGTTCACAAGCTGATGCTTAATGCTGAAGAGAACCAAAGCAACCGCAAGCACCAGCAAAGGCGATTGCCAAGCAAGCTGAAGCGACTGCACACAGTTGCGCAGGACAGCCACATGTTGCTTACGACAAAGCTGTCCAATGCAGCTGCGCCATGCGCACACGCATGCTCGAGCCTTGCTGGGCACCATTCACTGCGGTGCACCCTTTACGAATGAAACGTTGCGCACTACTGCGTGGTGCTGATGGCGACTCCCAGCAGCTGTGCCAGGCAATGTACAACAACTGTGCACTGCTAAGGACGATGCACAGCTGGGCAGCTGGCTTGCTGCTCAAATGACTGCCGCTGTCCCTAGCTGCCTGTGTTGCAAGGCACACTCCATGACAGCCACCAAGCAGCAGCGCACACGCGGCCAAGACTGCTGCACACCCCCATGCCTTCGGTCGACAACAACAGAGCCGCAGCAGAAAGCTTGACGCCGCTGCTGCTGCTGCCGCCACATCATCCAGCGATGGGGTTTGCATGCACTGTGACCCTGTTGATGCGCAGCTCCTGCTTGGGCCTGTCCGAGGCATCCACCGGCACCTTCTCCATCTTGTCCAACGTGTCCAGGCCGTCAATGACCTGGGCGTGGCGCGCAACAGCACAGGTTCAGGCGCGAATCCTCTGAGTTGAATTTGAGCACAGCAGCTTCCTACTCTGCACAGTTTGAATGGACTGAAGGCTGTTGACTCCGCAGACGCCAGGCGGCCTGATCAACCCTGGGTTGCGTCCTCTTTCCCAGTCCTGCTCACCCTTGATCAGTCAACTGGCCACACACTCCGTACTTGCCCTCAAATTTGCATGACACATCCTGCGCAGCAAACATTCTGCGCACAGGACACCCTCCGAGGTGGCGGACCGGCCACAGCCGGACTGCTCACCTGGCCGAAGACCGTGTACTTCCCGTTGAGGTGTGCCTGCGCCTTGTACATGACGAAGAACTGGCTGCCGTTGGTGTTGGGGCCGCTGTTGGCCATGGACACCACGCCGCGCTTGCTGTGCTTGAGGGCGTCGCTGATCTCGTCAGGGAACTTGCCGTTGGGCGTGGCGTAGATGGACTTGCCGCCTTTGCCGGTGCCGGTTGGATCGCCTGCAGAGCAGTGCAGAGCAATGAGGCGAGCACGCGGAGGGAGCTCCATGATGTAGTGGCACCTCAGCATGATGTAGTCGCACCTCAGCAACCTCCACTGCCAAAACAGCGCAAGATGCATTGTTCTGCATCTCATAAGGTAGGTGACTACATACAAAGGGCTTAAGCACTTGGGTGGTCATCAACATGTGCATGCATGTGCTTGACCAGGGGTATAGGTATGTTACAGGTACATAGTATGTAGGTAGCGTGTAGGTAGCGTGGTGTATATATATCATGTATGTGGCTACCATGCAGAGCAGGCAGCAGCCGGCTATGCCGCTGCTGGTTGGGTCACCAGTAGCGTCTTGATGGCTGCCATGCAGAGCAGGGCTGCACATCAGCGCGTGGATGCAAGAAGTTTGGCAACAACTCTACCCGCAATGGATGGATGCAAAGTCAGGTTCAAGCGCATCGCTGCTTTGCACAGAGCCTGTACTGCAATTGGCGCTGCAGAGTTTTTTCAAATGGGCAGCAAACAGCAATGCAGTGCAACGTAGCGCACTCGCATTGCGCATTCTACCCGAGCTGCGCTGCGCTGCACTGCCTGCGTTGCTGGGTGCTGCTGCACAGACTGACCTGCAGCTCCTGCTTGCACTACTGCGCTGCTGATGTGGTATGTGCTGTGCGTGCATGACGGGTGCCACGTGCAATGCTGCTGCTGCTACAGCTGCAGCTGCTCTCTGCCGCCAGGCAGGGCGCTGCACATTTTGGCAACTGGATGTCGGCCGCTGCTTCTGCCACCAGCAGCTGCTGCTAACAAAGCTGCTGCTGCTGCTGCTGCTGCTGATGGACTCAGGTTTCCCTGGTTTCTATCCTCCTGCTGCTGCTGCTGGTGCTGCTGCTGCTGCTAATGCTGCTGTTGGTGTGTGCACGTACTCACCCCCTGAATCATGAAGCCCTTGATGTTCCTATGAAAAATGACGCCATCGTAATAGTTGCTACCACACAGGGCTAGGAAGTTCTCACATGCTTTCGGGGCCTGCAGACACCACAGGAGTGCAGCAGCAGGACATGATACTTGTCGATTGCAAGAGCAGCAGCAGCAGCAGCAGGTCTCAGGCTGCCACATGGCACATGCTGTCCGGGCAAAGCCGGGGCTTACCTGCTCACAGAACAGCTCTATCTTTAGGTCACCCAAGTTGGTATGCAGGGTCACGCTCATTCAATTTTGCTGACGAGCACGGTTCTCTACTGCTGCAGAACAAAGTCCGTGGTCGATACTGATCGCGCGTTGGAATTAGCCGAACAAAAGAGTTCCTCTACATATTTACCACCCAAATACAGGCTGTGGTATGCGATGAGCCGTATTACATTGTACTGCACAACACGGCTGGGGTTCTACTGGAGCTGTTTGAACTGCTTTTGCACACTTGACCAACGGTGGTGCCCCTTGACACCTTCAGGCTAACCGTCATGGGGTATGAGAGATATAGTGGTCAGCATAATCCATGGTCATAGCTCGTGGGGGTTCTGCAGACTGCAGAACAGAGCAGGAGTATCAGTACTGACACTCCTTGAAGCTTCCCTTAAGGGTTGGTGCGCGCGTGCATGCAACGTTGCAGGAGGGGGTCGGGTGACTCTGCTTGTTCTTGCTTTGCTTCCCTGCTAATTTCAGTGCTGATGCTTGTTACAGCGTGAAACCAGGCTGCTGCCAGCGGCTGATTGGGCAGGGTTCAAGGGGCCAAAGCCGCAGACAAGCGATCAACGGCTTCTCTGGTATTCCTAGGTAGGCCTACCTAGCAAGCAGCCTAGGCTGCTTATCAAACTGCCTCGATTGACTGAGGGGTTCCACGGTGTGTTTAAGTGACGACGCCACAACGGACACCTGAAAAGAAGGAAGCTGCGAACAGCGCAACACAGACAGTGGGTGGAGCCAGCTTTGCTTTCATGCGCAGCCTCGCATGCAGGGGTAGGGTGACACTGTGGGCTTGCCTTTTCATGCTAGAGTGCTGCTGCTTCTTCACAGACCGTCTGTGTGACAGGCTGCAATCACTGCAGCGTACAGAGACCGCTTAAATGATGACAGCACGCTTGGGGAGAAGGATATGTGGCAGCTTGTGCGTCGCCTGTGCCCTAAGCATGTCAGCGAGGCCGTGTACAGTGTCATGCAGCACCCCTCAGGACAGACGGCTTCAACCCCTGCAGAAAAAGCAGATGCATTCAAATGCCACTATCAGCGTGTTGGTAGCCATGCAGCGTTTGCCGCCGCAAACCCCCAGTTCGACCCAGCGCACATGACACAGGTTGCCGCCAATGTACAGCAGTACCTTCATGACTCAACCGCACCTCATGCTGCCCCACCCTGCCCGCTGGACTTGCCCATCACTGCCGCCGAGGTTTCTGCATGCTTGCAGCGTCTACGCACAGGCAAAGCTGGCAACCCTGCAGAGGAAGGCATTGTCAACGAGCTTTTGAAGTACGGAGGCAACACAGTTGCAGACATGCTGCTGCAGTACTGCAGCCTCATGTGGCAGCTTGAGCAGGTACATCAGGTGCCGGGGACAGTCGTCAGCATGCCTAAGAAGGGCGATCTGACAGACCCAGGCAACTACCGCGGCATCACCCTGCTCAGCGTGCTCTATAAGTTCTACACCAGCGTCCTCAATCAGCGCCTTATCAAGTATGCAGAGGGCGAGCAGCAGGAGCAGCAGCAGCAAACACAAGCACAGCAGCAGCAGCAAGGCCAGCATTCAGCACAACAGCAGCAGCAGCAGCAGCAGCAGCCACGCGCAACTGCTGCTACAGCAGCAGCGGCGCCGCTGCTGCACGAGAGTCAGAACGGATTCCGCCCCAAGCGCAGTTGTGCTGACCATCAAAGCGTGCTCAGCGAGGTCCTTAATGGCAGGAAAGCTGAGGGAAAGGAGTCATATGTGTTGTTTGTTGACACCTTCAAGGCATTCCTTACGGTCTGGCTTGATGGCTTGTTCCAGAAGCTGTGGGATAAGGGTGTGCGTGGCAAGATGTTCCGTGTCTTGTACAACTTGTATCAGGGCGCGCAGCGTGTGGTGTCTCATGAGGGTTGCACCACGGATAGGTTCACCTGCGACCTTGGCCTGCATGAGGGTGATGTTATTTCGCCCACACTGTACCTGTTGTTTATTGACGACTTGCTGCTTGACGTGCATGCAAAGCACCCTGGCGTTACCCTCATGGGCCCTCGTGACGAACCTGCAGGCCAAGTTGTGGCAGCCATGCAGGCTGATGACTTTGTTGCTGTCTGCGGGTCTCTGTCTGAAGTTCAGGCTGTGGCTGCAACTGTTTACAATTACAGTTGCCAGTGGCGCTTCAAGCTCCACAGCTTGAAGTCTGCCGTCATGCATGTGCTGCCAGCAAGACAGACCAGCCAGCTGGTCGACTCCGGCATTGTTTGGAACAATGTCCCTGTGCCTGTTGTATCGGAGTACTGCTATCTTGGCCTGTGGTTCAACAATACCTGTACATGGACCACACATTTGAGAAGATGCTGGCTAAGGTGCAACGTGTGAAGGGTGCGCTCATGCCAATTTGGAAGAGCCGCAGCATCAGTGTGGAGGTTAAACGCATACTGTTGCTGACGTGTGTCCGTCCCATTGTCGAATATGGCAGTGAGGTTTGGTTTCCGTCCACAGCTAGGCAACTGCAGCTGATTGACAAAGTGCAGACAGACATCATCAAATGCGCAATGCGCTGTGGCAAGGAGCGCCCATGCTCTTCAGCTCTCTTGGCAGAATGGGGTGTGAAACCGTTGCATATGTGGCTTCATCAGAGGGCTTTGGAGTACTACTACAGGATTCAGCGTATGCAGGGCGTTCGGCTGCCAAATCAAGTGTTTACAGCTGAATGGAGGCGTCCTAGTGGTGCTGTGGCGGTGACACCGTGGCACAAGTATGTGCAGAGCCTGCTGTGCAAGTATGGTGTGAATGTTGTGACCGCGGAAGGCAGAGCCAGTGCGTGCAAGAGCCATGTCAACAAGCAGGTCAAGACACTACATGCTGAAAGGATTGCATGTGAAACGTTGGAACACTCCACTCTGAGTCGGTATGTGGCTCATGTGCATCCCTCTCATGTTGATGCTATGGGTTTCAGGAGGCCTAGGCCGTACTTGCGTTCAGTGGCAATTCCACGTGGTATTGAATTGCTGTTGCGTGTTCGTATGGGTTGTCTGTGTGTACATGAGCGTACTAGTCAGTTTGGCGGTCGCAGAGCTAACTCCACTTCAGGATGTCCTTGTTGTGGTGCAGAAGTTGAGTCTTTGTCACACTTCATGTTTGATTGCCCTGCTACTTCTGCTCAGAGGGATGATATGTTTGCTGAGATCAGATCCCTGCCTGGTTGCGCTGAAAAGTTGCGCAGCGTTTTGTCCATGGCTGATTCGTCAATCAAGGTGTTGCGTTTTGTATCTGATGATATTTGGGGCAGTTCTGGAAGATGTCTGATGGTGTCACCGTGTATTGCTGCTTTTCTTGTCAAGTCTTGGGATGTGCGCAATGCATGCAAACATTCTGGAGCAGTGCTCCCTCCTCTTTCCGCCCCGGTGGGGCGCGGGGCCGATGGCGCTGATGCTATGGCTTGAATGGGTAATATGATGATGATGATGATGTGTGACAGGCTGTCACTCGAGGAGGCTCAACCCCAGGAAAGCTCCTGTGTGTGGGGTAAGAATTGGCCGTGCAAGCGCAGATCGTTGTCCCCATCACACGTATCAGCCTGGTGACAAGGCGCGTTGTAAAAGAACGGATTTAACGGCTCCTGGGCTCCAGGTAAATGCAAAGACGTCATACCTTCAAAGCAATGCTTGACCAGGAGCGGCCCGCTCAAGCTCTCCTGGTGCTCCGAGTGTGCTGCCATGCAGGCAAGCTGGCCAGCATCAAAGCATCATCTTCATACGCACCTGTACCGCAGACCGTTGTGCTGAAGCTTTAGGTCGTCACTCAGTGATGCAGTGCCTCCATCACTCACCAACTGGTGTGCCCTGCACGGCAGCTGAGCAGACATCATTACCTAGCTTCAGCCCTTTTCATGTCTGAAACGACGCATTCACCCGTGCTGCTGACATGTTAATGCGTTGCTCTTGCTGCTGCCTTTAGGTTCTGCCCTGCTGAATTGCAACACCCGCTTTACCCGCTTATGCCGCTGCCACATACCGGCAATGTATAGCAAAGGCACTGCTGCTTGTGGGTGGTGCCAGCAGTCATGCATAGCCAGCCTTGAGACCGGACGACTCTGTTTTCCCTTGCTTTGCTTCCCTGCCAGATTATGCTGCTGCTGCTTGTTACGCTTCAGCCGGATGCATGCGCATGCGTCATGCATGCATGACCTCAGCCAAATTCAAGGCAGTGATTGTACAGGCGTTGCCGTCGTGTGATATCCAAACTGTGGCTGCACAGGCGGCACCTACCCTACATGCCAACAAACCTTGACAGCAACACGTTTCGCACAGCAGAGCAGAGTGCGGAGCCCTGCTATGCTGAAGGCAGAGCCTTAGGTAACCATGGACAGGTATCCTGCCTGTGTGTCTACAAATAGATCAGTCAGTCCTGCCAGTGGCTGCCGCTACACACAACTGCTGGGCGTCCTTAAAGCTAAGCCAACACGTAAGATTGCTCTCCTGCAACAACGCGATAGAGTGTAAGCTCCCAGTGGCTGCTGCCAGACACGCCTGCAGGCCAGCTGGCTTGGGTGTCACTGCGTGCACAGCCCGTTGAAACGCAAATGCCCAGCAGCTCAGATAATGCAAACTCAACTATACCAGCATTGAGAAATTTCATCGCCTTATCATGTTCCTGGCTTGACAGTCTTGGCGTCATGGACAGTCACAGGCCCTAGGGCCTTGAACTTCAGCCTTCAGTGTATGGAGACTGTAGGATTTCCTGCTGCTGATCAGTCGAGAGTTGTATTCCATAGGCCATGTTTTGCCATTCATCCAGTTGATCGTCCCCGATATGTCGCGCACTTGAACCCGGTTCAGCGCTGGTGACAACTTCCTGGAACCGTCAGCCACGACAAGGGCGTGATGATTGTTTATTCGGGTTGCTGCTGAAGCTAAGTCATTGATCAAGAGCAGCTGGGAAGAATGGGCTCGGTTTCTGCTCCCGTGCCTGCACCTTGACCTGCTTTGTCCATCGATCAACAATACGCCTTGACAATAGTGTTACTTTGCAACAATAAAAAGCTATTATTGCTGGTTGCGTGCAAAACGGGACGAGGCAGCATCAGCAGCACGCTGCTGCAGAGAGCGAAGCGTCGAGCAGCGGTAAGGCCTCAACAATTACACACTGCTTGTCTAAATCTTTGTCACGCAACGGCGTTACCAGCACGTGCAGGGAGCGAGCGTAGGCAGAAGTTTGCAACCCTGCCAGCAGTATGTGCAGCATCGCAATGCCCATTGCTTGGAGTCCCTTGATCAGGCTCTAATTAACATGTTGGACGTGTCACGACCGTGCCTGCTGCGTGCAGTAGGTGTTTAGGCAACGCAAGCCAGCCAAGGCTTTCTGACTGGGCAGTGGGATGGCTCCGGTTGCCCAGAGTTGGCAGCCTGAGCTTAAACGCTCGTGGTCGTCGACGTGCAGCGCGCCGGTGACTTCGATCGCGCTCTCCAGCAAGGGCAAGGTAGCAGTGTCTACTGCCAGCAGCGTTTACTTGTTCGACCCCCCACCCTCGCTGGAGCTCAAAAAAGAGATAACAGCGGGTGCAGCAACGATCACAGCAACTGCATTCACCAGCAAGGGCACTGATGTGGTGTCTGGGGGGGCAGATGGCTTCCTCAAGTGGTGGCAGGTGGAGACTGGCGAAGAGATGTGCATCACGCAGTTTCCTGAGAGGGAAGAAGGCAGCAGCGAGCTGGCAGTGCAGGAGGTGGCCTGCTCAACAGCAGGCTTTGTTGCTGCAGTCAGTGGCAGGTGCGTGGCTGCAGCAAAGTTGGGGTGGGGGCAGGTCCTGGAGTACCGGCAGCAGCTGCAGTTGAAGGGAGCAGAAACAGATGCCGTGCCATCAGCAGTAGCTCAGCACCGCCAGCCCACCCGCCTGTTTCAGCATACGAAGCCTACATAGCCTTGGTGCAGCTGTATCTGTATGCAGCAGCTCATCCTGCTGCCTGCGTGGGCCGTGTGTCATCAGTTTTCCGGGGGGGGGGGGGCGCTTTTAAGTCAGCCTTTGCCCTTCAACAGTTTTGCTGCCGTTGAGGCGTACAAAGCTGCCCCATGTAGTGCGCAGGTGCAGTGCAGGCTGGACACCAACGCTCCCGGCCTTCACTCACCTCATTGCCTCACCTCATTGCTTTGCACAGCAAGTAACGTCTGCCCAAACGTGTGCTGCTCTGCCCAGGTACCTCTGTGTATTTGGTGCCGGCGGCGAGCACCTGCACACGCTCAGCGCAGAGGGCAAAGCAGCAGACAGCCACCACCTGCAGCTGGTCAACTGGCTGGATGACTGCACTGTGACAGCAGTGTCCGGCCACGAGGTCTCTGTGTGGAGTGTCAGCCAGGAGCAGTACAAGGAGGTGGTGGTGTTTGCAGCCATCCCTCAGGTCAACATCACGCTGCTGGCGGCGTCGCCAAATGGGCGTTTCCTGGCAGCTGCCTGCGAGAATGGCATGGTGAGCTGGCCGTTTGCGGCAGGCCGCCGGGTGTTGCTGGCTGCTGCATGCTGTAGCCAGCACGTGCAGCATGCCTCTGGAAGAGCGACACCACAGCAGCTGGTGGGGCCGCCTGTACAGCACATAGCTAGCTCGAGAGCTTAATGGTGAAGCTGTAGGTGTGCTCAGGTGCAGCTTGTCTTGGCTGTATCCGGGGTTTTGCCGCAGCAGCTGCCGTAGGCTTGCAGCAGTGCTTTCGAAGCTGAGGCCAGCCATGATGATGAGTATGCTATGCTTGATGCTTTTTGGGCAGTCCCTGTTCCACCCACCAAGTGTATGCGCTCGTGTCTGCTGCTGCTGCTACTGCAGGTCCAGGTGTGGGACATCAAGCAGCAGCAGGACAGCCTGCAGCCCAGCATGGACCCCATCCTGAAAATATCAGAGGGCATCGAGGGCAAGGTGGGGCAGGCAGCGGCAGCAGCAGCAGCAGCAGCAGCAGGTGCATTGGCACAGTAGCACAGACCACAGATGCGGCTGGAGTAGGCGCTGGCGGAGCAACAGCGCTGGCAGCAACAGACCAAGGCAGCTACGGTGCTTGGGTGTGCAGCCGCCCCCATGCTGACCTGTCATGAGTCTTCATGCGGTCGCGATCACCACGTTGCCATTGCCGCCCTCTTGCTCGCTGCTTGCTGGCGCATGCCTGACCCGTGGCTGCCGTGCGTGTGTGCAGCTCGAGCGTCTGTCATGGGACGCCACCAGCAAGCTGCTGGCGGCAGCTGCCGGCAACGACGTGCTGGTCTGGTGAGAGAGACTCTGCAGCGGGGGAAGTCAGTGACGGCTGCAGCGTGGCAGCAGGCACCTGTGGGGCAAACGTCTGCCAGCTGGCACGGTGCCCCATACTGAGCAGCGCCTTTGCTGCACTGTCAGCAGTCTCCGTGTCGGGCAGCTGCACGTAGTATTTCCCCAGGATGCTCGGCAGCACTGCGGTCAAGCGCAGCAGCTGCACCAGCATCACGCACCTAAGCAGCCCTGCTGTACAACCTGCTGTTTGGCGCCTTGCCTGGACGGCATCGCTGTCTGTAAGGACGAGCAGGCGAGCACCTGAGGCAGGGGCCCCCAGCTTGCGCACATATGACGCGCCACTGTGTGTCGGCTTGCCATCAACCTGACGGCGCCGCGGGCCCTGCACGCGCCCATCTGCATCCCCGCACCACTGCCTCTGCTGCCGCTGCCGGCTTGCAGGGACATCTCTGCCGTCAAGGACGGCAAGGTGGAGAGCTTTGTGTGCATGGGCTACGAGCAGGGCGCGCGCGTGACCTGCCTGGCCTTCCAGGCCTCCGGCAGCCTGCTGGTGAGCGCGCATCAGCAGCAGCAGCAGCGGCATTGAGTGGTGTTGTTGCTGGTCAGCTACATTACGTCACGTGACCTGCCAGGCCTCCTGCGCCTCTGTCGGCGAGCGCACAGGGCACGCAGCTGCTGCGCATGTTGATGACAGCAGCAGCAGCAGTTGAAGGGCCTGGGAGGGCACCACGCGCAGGTGCATGCTGTTGGCTGGCCACTGCGACAGCCACCGGCAGCAGGCTGGTGCCTGTGCTTGCTGCGGCAAAGCACACTGCACATTGGATCCTTGTTGTTCTGTGGGCCTTTCTGCGGCTGCACTGCGCTGCATGGCTCAGCATCCCACGCTGCTGTGCTGCATGCGTTGCTGCTGCAGGCGAGCGCTGCCGACAACGGGCAGTGCCTGGTGCATGATGTGAACAGCTTTGGCAGCAACGGCGTGGTCAACGGGCTGATCAGCCACGTGGCAGCAGCCAGCGTCAGCAGCGCAGACAGCGGCGACGCTGTGCAGGCGCTGGCCTGGCACCCTGCCGGCATGCTGCTGCTGGGCACTGAGGCAGGTGCGCGGGGGTGTGGCTTGCGGGTCGGTGCCTTGCTTCTGTAGGTTGCAGTTGTTGGGGTTGGGTGAAGCAGGCAGGTGCCGCAGATGCCAGTGTGTGGGAGTTTTTTTTGGGGGGGGGGGGTGAGCACTGACGCGGCAGGCTACTGCTGGTGCATTCATGTGCACCAAATACGCCCAGGATGTGGCACCTAGGCTCAGCAATATCACGAAACTCTGTGATGTAGTCAGCAAATTGCTTAGGTGGGTGTGTGTGTGGGGGGGGGGGGGCTGGTGTGATGCGTGGGTCGTGTTGATCGGTGGTGGCCACAGGGAACGATGCATCTGCTGATGGCACACTCATTGCACCTTCTGTGCCTGCCTCCCTGTGCTGCTGCTGCTGCTGCTGCTGCCGTCACGCAGGCACTGTGGTAGCGCTGCAGATCCAGAAAGCGCCACAAGCGCAGCAGCCCCCGCCTCAGCAGCAGCAGCAGCAGCGCAGTCCCAACAGCACGGAGCAGCAGCTGCCGCAGCACCAACAGCAGCAGCAGCAGCAGAGATATAAGAGCCAAGACATGGTACGTACACGCAGCTGTGTTGCGTGCTCTTCCTGCTGCATGTACATGACAGTGATTGAGTGCTGTGCATCTTCTTGTGTCACGCATGATGCTGCGGCATGACGCACTTCAGCAACAGCATGGCAGCAACGCATGCAGCCCCTGCATCACATGTTCATGCTGTGGGTGCCCATAAGTAGTCATGTTCATTACATCAGCGCACAGACGAGCTGTGCACGGACATCAATAAACAGACAATACGGCAGGCTGGAAGTCTGCTAAGCCCAGCTGGGCGGGAGCTCAACGCTTGCTGCCGTCTGCGTCGCTGCCGTGCTGCGCCCTGTGCTTGCCTGCATGCAGCGGCGGCAGTCAAATGGCCCCAACATGGACTTTGGTGGGGGCAGGGGCGGCGGCAGGGGCCGCCACCAGCAGCAGGGCTGGGGCGGCGAGCCGCTGATGCATGGCATGCAGCACAACGCAGCAGATGATGCTGCAGGCAACGCGGTGAGCAGCGCCGGGGCGTGTGGCGAATAGCACTGCAGTGTGCAGTGCCATGGCTGCAGCGTGGCTGGGGCGCCGCTTGCATGCCGATCATCTGTTGCAGGTGTCTGTCAGGTCTAGCAGCAGCAGGGTGTGCATGCCGCGTGCCTCGCTGCTGCTGGCGTGGCGCATGGCTTGCTGCCGTGCCAACAACGTGCACAAAGGCGCGGCTGTCCTGCTGGGCGCTGCTGCAGCGTGCAGCGTCAGATCATCCGTACGGCGACACGCCTGCGCGTCCGCTGCTTTTGCACGTCATCTCCTGCGGCTGCTCATGCGCTCCTGCAGCTGCTCAGCCTCCGCCGCTCCTGCGACTGCTCGCACCATCACCATCCTCCCTCCCGCAGGACGCTGGCGGCAGCGCCCAGCCAGCCGGCAGGGGCAGGGGCAGGGACAGGGCCGACATGCGCCTGCTGTCAGCGCCAGGCTCCTACCCGCCCTTCAAGCGCGACGCGGGTGGCGCGTACCCCGCGGGCGTGGTGCACCACCACGCGGTGCCGGAGGGCGCCATCGCCGGCCAGTCGCCCGACCACCCGCCCGCGGTGAGTGGCTCGTGCAGCTGCAGCGCTTCGCTTGCCGGTCCGTCCAGCCGGCCGAACCAGTGGCCAGCAAGTGTCTGCATTTGATGGGTTGGATGTGTGTGGTGTGCAGCGGGCTGTGTGTGCGTGTGGGCGGGGGCGGGCGTGCGTGCGTGCGTGCGTGCGTGCGGGCGTGGTGTGCAGCGGGGGCGGCGGTGCGCTGAGCAACTAGCAGGCAGGGGTGCCATGCTGCATGCAAGGTGCCACGTTGCGTGTGGGCAGCGGCGGGTGATGCGCAACAGTGGCGACCACAGTGGCGCGTCCAGACGGCAGGTGCCGAGGGCCGCCAGCGCGCAGCATGCGCTGCGGGGTGGGGCAAGCGGGCTGCCGAGGCAGCCGCTGCCTTCGCAGACAGCAGCATGGGGGGGGGGGCACACACGGCACTGCACAGCGCGACGATTGGTTGTGCCAGGCCTCCACTGTTTGCTGACGCGCCGCCACCATCGCTGCTGCTGCTGCTGCTGCTGCTGCTCAGATGATGGCGCCGTGGGGCATGGTGGCCTCGGTGCCGGGCATGGGGCCGATGTGGGTGAGGCCGATGCCGGGCATGGCCATGCCGTACGCCATCCCATACGGCCAGGTGCGCCGCTGCCGCAGCTGTTTCAAACAAACGACCCTGCTGAAGTGCTGCCGCAGGTTGCGCACCCTGCGTTGCAAGCAAATGAACTCGTGTTTGATGGCAGCATCAGATTGCAGCAGTGTTGGAGGTCGCACTCTGCACGTTCAAGACAGCGAGCGCTCGATGCATGGCTCAGCCGGCTGCCCCTGCTGCCGCTGCTGCAGATGATCCCCGCCATGAGCCCGATGGCCCCAGGCAT
Organism: Scenedesmus sp. NREL 46B-D3; assembly: GCA_014080715.1. Lineage (NCBI taxonomy): Eukaryota > Viridiplantae > Chlorophyta > Chlorophyceae > Sphaeropleales > Scenedesmaceae > Scenedesmus > Scenedesmus sp. NREL 46B-D3. The sequence goes on along the minus strand of JACERP010000196.1, from coordinate 92,707 downwards.
GACCTACATGCCAGCAGCAGCAGCAGCAGGGCGCGGCTCTGCACCCCATATCGGCAGCAGCAGCAGCACTGGCGGCGCCATGGCAGCAGCAGGCGGGAGAGGCGCGGGGCGCAGCAGACACCAGCAGCAGCAGCAGCAGCAGTACGGCGGCAGCAGCAGCAGCCAGGGCACCCCTCCGGGCAGTGCCCCCCACACACCAGCCGTCAACGGCAGCAGCGGCTCGGCGGGTGGGCTTGCAGCAGCTGCTGCAGGTGGCGGCGGCAGCAGCAACAGGCACGGCCACAGGCCGGCCATCCCTGGGCCTGCCCCCCCGCCGGGCCCCGCGCCACCTTCCGCGTATGAACGGCCACACCCAGCAGCAGCGAGTGGTCCCAGCCCGTCACCCAGCAGCAGGGACGGACCCATCCAGCAGCAGCAGCAGCAGCAGCGGTATGGCGACAGGGATCAGCAGCAGTGGTCAGGCGGGTACACAGACACCGGCAGCAGCAGCAGCAGCAGGGGTGGGTATGCGCAGCCGGGGCACCTGGAACGCTCAACCAGCGAGCCGCACGCGCCTGCTGCAGCAGCAGCTGCTGCTGCTGCTGTTGGTGAGGTTCAGCCGTCCAGGTTTGCTGGATTGCAGCGCGGGTACGGTCACATTGGAGGCGGTGCTGATGCTGCAGCAGCTGCCGGTGCGGGTGCTGTCGTGTACAGTGATCGGCGGGGCTTGCCACGTGAGCGGTTCAACAGCAGGGGGCCATACAACAGCAGAGGCCCTCAGCAGCAGCAGCAGCAGCAGCAGCACATGCAGTATACTGCGCAGTCGGACATGCAGCAGCAGCAGCAGCAAAAGCCAGGCAGTGTGCTGCACCACCTTCAGCGGCAGAGTTCTAATGCAAGCAGCGGTCAACAGCAGCAGCAGCCGTATGGCGGCCGTTACATGCAGCAGCAGCAGCAGCAGCAGCAGGGAGGGCCGCAGAGTCCGCACCTCAGCGGCTCCCCAGAGCCCCAGCAGCGTGCCGTCAGCAACCACGCAGCAGGCGGCAGCAGGCAGCAGCGCAACAGCGCCGGCAGCGGCTACCCGCCGGCAGCGAGCGGCTACGCAGCAGGCGGCGCAGGCGCTGCTGCTGCCGCTGCGGCCGCTGCGGGTGCGGTGATGATCCCCCAGAGTCCTACGGCGGCTGCTGCAGGTGCAGGCGTGCCCGGCCCTGTGCCCGTCGCCGCCCAGATGATGCCGCGCCCCATGGCTGTGCCGATGTGGATGTACCCGCAGACGGCGGGCGGCTGGGGCATGGCCACCTACCCGCAGCACTGGCCCGGGATGCCGACGCCGTACTACGCCGCCGCCGGGTACTACCCGGCCGCCTACCCTGGCATGACGCAGCCGCCGGCCGGTATGCAGGTCGCGGCGGTGCCTGCAAACGCAGCGGGTGAGGCGCACCCCGCGAGCGCGAGCCCTGCCGCCGGCGCTGCCGCTGATGGCGACAGGCCAGCCGACGGCGCGGCAGCCGCGGCCGCGGTCGGAGGCGCGCGGCCGCAGTACGGCGCGCCCTACCACCAGGGCAGCAGCAGGGTGAGCCACAGCGGGGCGGGGAGCGAGGGCAGCGGCGCGGCGGGCGACGAGGCCGCGCCCGCCAGGAGCGGCAGCGGCTACCTGCGCGGCGGCGCGGCCGGTGCGGCTGACGGCAACCGGGCGCTGTACATCGGCAACCTTGCGCCCGGCGTTGATGAGCACGTGCTGACGACGCAGTTCTCCATGTACGGCCAGGTCATCAACGCGCAGGTGCGGCTGCTGGGGGGGGGGTAGCTGGGAGCCTGGCAAGGCGCAGCTGAGACAGACCGTTCCGTCTGTGATGTGGATAACCAGGGCCGCGCGTACGTGCCGCTTGTTGGGTTGCTGTGCTTTCAAGAGGCCGGGCTTGAGGCGCAACCAGAGGGGTGCTCGGGGACAGCGGCAGGACGGCTGGAGCGTCCCAGCGCGGGCACGCAGCGCCGTTCGTGCCGGCCACTGCCACCCGGCGCGGCCGGGCAGCTGCAGCGTGGTGCTGTTGTCGCCGCGCATGCCGCAGCACCGGCTCGCTGTTGACGCCGCCCTGCCCTGCGCGCTGCCCGCGCAGATCATACGCGACCGCGAGACGCGCGCGCACCGCGGCTACGGCTTTGTCACGTTCTCCAACGCGGCGTCCGCGCAGGCGGCCTCCGCGCACCTCAACGGCAGGGCGGTGGCGGGGCCCTTCCAGGGCCGGCAGCTGCGCGTGGCACCCTCCACCAAGGCGCGCTGAGGCGGCCGCCGCAGCAGGCCCTAGCCGCCGGCCCGACTGCCGCCCGCCGACCTTTTCGTGCGTCGCAAAAAGCAGCGCTGCGCTTGGGCAACCGCGCGCTGCGCCGCGCGGCATTGCTTGCACCGAGGCAGGCCGCAGCAGGGCGTAGCTGCTGGCGTGGCTGCTGCTGCTGCTGGCTGGCCTGCTTGTGTGGGCTGCACGCAGCGCGGGGTGCTGGCCAGGCGCGGCAGCAGCCCCAGCTACGTAGCGCTGCACCTCAGTGCTGCCTAGAAGGCTGGCTTGCTGCAGCGGCGGCAGCGGCAGTGCCGCGAGGGGCCGAGCGTTGACGGCTTGCAGCCAGCCAGTCGATGGAGCAGGCAGTGCTCTCGTGTGTCTTGGAGCGCGGGGCGGCTGTGTGGACGACCGATTTGGGCAGCAGCAGCAGCAGCAGCAGCAGCAGCTCATCATATGGGGCAGCCGCTGTGGCGGTTGGGGTGAGGGATTGGTTTTGAGCTGCCTCAGAGGCACGAGTGTTGGGTGTGGCTGCCGTGGGAGGCCGGCCTGTGTGGGTGTGTGTGGGGGGGGGGTGTGCCGCCAGGGTGCGGCCGGGGCGCTGCGCCAGCTTGCAAGCAGCAGCAGCTGCTGCCGCGAGTGGGTGCAGCGGGGGGAGGGGGGCGTGTCGGTTGCTGTGTGCTGCAGTCCACGCTGCGTGCATTGTGGCGCTGGGCAGGCGGGGCAAGGGGTGGCGTACACGGTGTGGCGCCGCGCGGTGGGTGTCTTGTGAAGGAGCGCGGGGGATTGGCCAGGCCCTGCGTCAGGGTCGCCTCTGTTGCTTGGTGGTTGGTGCTGCAGCTGCTGATGGCTGCAGGAGCTGTGCAAATCAGCGGCGGCTGGTGATGCACCTCGGACAAGGACAAGGGAAGGGGGCGGGATTCTTTTCTTTGCACGCGTGTGTGGAAGGGTGGGGGAGGTTGGACACGTGCGGGTGGCTCCACCCCAAGCATGTGAGATGTACTGCATCGGCCGCGCCATCCATACCGTCTGGTGTGCGTGCGGCTGCGTAAGACTGAGAAGAAGGACGTGAAGTTTTCTTTTTGAGGATGGGAGGGCACAGCGTGGCAGGGATTCGCTTGTCGTGCTGCACAGTGCTAGCCGTTGTTGGTTGCCGAGCAGCAGGCGCTCCCTTTGATACCCAACACACCAAGGTGCACCAGCCGTGCAGCAGAGGCGCTGCTGATGCTCATGCTCAGGGCTTGCAAACACATCGGCATCTGGCGGCCGTGCGCTGCACAGGGTTTTGTGCGCGGGCGGTGCACGCCGTGACGGGGTGCCATGCTGCTGGCTGTCAGGGAGCGGCTTTGTGCTGCGTGTGCTTGGCCTGGCTAGGGCAAGGGCGGTGCTGCTGCCTTGGTGCGGCAACGACACAGCAGGCATCGACCGGGTAGATTGGTGCCCGCTGCTGGTGTCCGGCCGATCGACAGCAAGTAGACAGTGGCTCGCCAGTGCTGGCAGTTGAACACGGCAGTGTGTTGCCCGCCTGGTCTACTGGTGGCAGCTGTCCATGGAGCACGTCTGCCAGTGTTGCGCAGTGTGTCTGTGTGGTATGCATGAACTGCTCTGGGGTGCATCATGCATGCATGCATGCTCATCATGGGCGGCACCACAGCACGCATCAACTGCAACAGTGCATGCGGCTTGCTGCTTTGCATGGCTGTTGTCATTGGCAGCCTGTGGGCTGCTTGCACTCATGTCAAGAAGAAGAAGCACTCTCAAGCAGCAGCGAAAGCATGTGCACAGCATGCATGTTGCACCAACGTATGCGTGGCTGACACAAGTATGGTTCGGGTGCGCGTGCACCTTGCAACCCCCTTGCAAGTAGCCAGGCGGTACACGGGGAATGTGCAGGGTGGAACCTGCTGCTTTGTGTGCGGGACCCCTGCGATGCATCAACATGGTGTAGCGGTACCGGTGCATGGGCATTGGTGCCGTCAACAGCAGCAGCCTCCTGGCAGTGGCCATGGCGGGATTTCATTGTGTCATCTTTGCTAATCCAGGTTCCAGCACAGCATAGGTGTAAGCAGGTAAAGATGTGTGAATTTGCGTCATCATGACACCCGGAGTGTGGTAGCAGGTTCAGGTCACAGCTGAGCCAGCATCGCTTACAGATGCCAGTGCAGCTTTGCAGGAGGGAGGTCGGGTGACCCTGCTTCGCTTTCTTGCTGGGTTACGAGTGCTGCTGCTTGTTACAGCTGAAGCTCCAAAGGACAACGTTGCGGCGGCAACTGCTTCCTGCAACCTGATCATTTACCTGATAGCTGAGCGTACCAGCTAGTGCCAGCTAGGCCTGCAAACGCTGCCTCAGACAGCAGTCTGTACGCTTGCAAAAGCACACACTTTGAACGTATGCAGGCAGTTTTCCACTGCTTGAATGCCATTCTGTGCGGGTGGCCCACTGCATGATGTAAAAATTTGCAGAAAAAATTACAAAGACAATGCAGCAGATGCGGCACTGACATTGCTAGGATGGGGCCCCCGCCACCATGGCTGGACTGTCTTGCATCATTGATCTCATGATGCTGAAAGTTGCCGTGGCTCAGGCCCTGAGGGCGACAGATGCAACAGCAATGCGCCCACCAGGCCAATCACCTTGCCAACATAAGCACCAGTTCATGAAAGGAAAGTGGATGCCAGCGTTTGAAATGCGGGATCCTGGGAATGTACGGCTGCGGCCTTTGCGTTAGATTCACCTTCAGAGGCCTTGCACAACAGCTAAATTCTGTGACGAAGCAGCAGTGCCACCCCAGTGCGAGGCTCACCGTGGAAGTGACATCAGTTGAGCGCTGCAGCTTTTGAAACAGCCTGTACATAATCAGCTCTACTCTGCTGCTGCTGCTGCTGCTGCTGCTGCAACTGCCCCTCGCCTGCCGCACCTGCTGCTGATGCACCATCCAACTGGACGGCTCTGCGGGCGTGGAGCGGCACACGCTGCACAAAGTTCACCTGCTGCTGCCCCATCACCACAATTGCAATATCCTGCAAGTAGTGCGGCAGCTGCTCCAGCAGTGAGCGCCGCTGCTGAACTGGAGACCCGCCATTGCTGCTGCTGCTGTCACCGCTGCTGTCCCTGCTATTTTTACCGCCCCAATCATCCGTCTGCTCTGCTGAGTGCTGCTGCTGCACGCTGCTGCTGGGTCCTCCCCACTCCTCGCTGCTGCTGGCTTCCAGGCGTGTTGGCCAGTCGACCACAAAGTCTCCATGGCCCACCTGCACATGTGCAAGCAGCACCAAACAACACAAACATCACGCACAGGTACAAGCAGCCATGTGAGGATCAGCTAGCCGCCTTGATGCATACACACATGGCAAGGCAGTGCAGCGTGCTGCCAGGTGCATTGCCTAGCGCGCGGCTTGTCGTCTACCAGACACGTTGCTCGGAGCACTGCAACATGCAAACTGAGTAGATGCTTGGCTTGGTGTCAGCTCCACCAGTCCACAGCACTCACCCTGCGTCATCCAGCACGCTGCTTTTGATGCGCTTTTGGAAGCCGCTGCACCAGCCAGGCTCAAGCCGGTGTGTGCAGCGCGCATGTGTGTGCAGCAGCCCCACACCTTGTTGTACACCAGGTGCTTCACAGGCACCCCGCAGTCCATCAGCCGGTAATACATCTCAGCCGACTCGTACCTGCAGCAGCAGCAGCAGCAGCAGCAGCAGCAGAGGCAGGCCTCAAGCACCGTCAGCATTGCAGCTGAGCGTAGGAATGCATGAAGGGATAGCTGCAACTGTGTGGAGGCCAGTCTGCCGCCGCTGCAGCCTTTGCAGCAGCCGTGCCGCAGCCGCAGCCCGCATCTACACACCCACGCCACCCCACGCACCCATGGAGGGGCAACGGCCCACACACGCTGCACCACCCCTCCCCCCCAGGCCCCTCCCACACTGAAGTGAAGTCCACAAGCAGGCACGATAACAATATAATCAATAACACATTTTTAGCAAGAGTAAAAACCCCAAAAAGGGAGCCGCACGACACTCATTGTAAACTAGCTTTGGGTGCGGGCGGGGCAGCGCTGTCGGCGCGCACCAGGGCACCGTGAGGTCTGTGCAGCTGCTGAGCAGCAGCGTCGGCGGCAGGAAGCGCGCCGCGTCCAGGCTGAACGGCATGACGGTAGCCATGCCTGAAACGCTCTGCAGCTGCAGCGCGGCTTCGCTCGCAAAGTGGTGCGCACTGCCGCGCTCAAAGCCTGCAGAACGAGCAAGGACATGCACACTGTGGTTCACTGCATGTTCAAATGGCACGGCTGGGGCATCATGAAAGAGCTTGAAGCGGCACAGCTACAAGACTGGAGATGCAGCAGCCACGCGCTCTTGATTTTGCCAGTTCGGGTGAGGTATATGCAAGTGCACGCCCAGCTTAATTCAGCTGTGCTGCTGCATCAGGCAAGCAGGCACCAGCACACTGCAGCAGCGGCAATGCGCAGCACCTGGCAGCAGGATCAAGCGGTCCAACCGCAGCAGCAACCCACCTATGCGGTGTGCTATACTCTCGCCTGCCAGTTGGAAGCTGCTGTAAAATCCACAAGCTGGTGGCTCTTCTCGCTGCTGCCTGCTGCTGCTGCTGCTGCTGCTGAAACGGTGCCTCTTCCTGCAAGTGCTGCTGGTGCTGCTGCTGCTGCTGCTGCAGGGCTGCTCCCAGTATGACAGAGGCGACATCGCAGCGAAGCCTGCAAAGCCGCCCATGGCGCGCTTCATCGTGCTCAGCTCGTGCACGCCCCGGTCCCTCTCGTAGCTGTAGTGCCTGGCGATGTCGTACACGCCGGTGATGCCCACAAACTGGCGAGGCAGGTGCGGCGCAGGCTGCGCCTGCGACGGTGCTGTGCCTGGCTGCTGCTGCTGCTGCTGCTGCTGCTGCTGCTGTTGGCTGAGGTTGTGGGCTTGCTGCGCGCGCTGCAGCAGGGCCATGCTGCAGAGGTGGGCGCCCGCTGAGTGGCCGACCAGCGACACCTGCAGCCAGGATGGCAGCGGGCGCAGCTTCACACGATTGACTAGCTTGGGGTGGCAGCGGAGCAAACGTGCCGTGTGCGGCCAACCACCCACACCTGCAGCCATGATGGCAACAACTGGATTGCCAGACGATTGAAAATGGGGTCAGTGCAGTGCACACAAGCCATGGCTGGTCTGACTAGTTGACCTGTAGGCAAGACGACCGCCGCAGCAGTGCACACGAGAAAGGGAGGTGTCAGGCCGATCCGCCACTACAGACTCAGCAGCCAAGGGGAAGCAAAGGCAACACCAACAACAAGTGATGCAAGAGCAGCTTAAACAGCAGGTTGCGTCCAGCCCGAAGTGATGCCACTGCATGCTGCATTGCCGCATATGAGACACATGCAGCAGAACAAACCACCACTTCTGGCAATCGCGGACCTGCTGTGTATCTCCGCCGTAGTGCCCCACATGCTCCATTGCCCAGTCAAACGCTGCTGACACTTCATCCACCAGCTGCGGCACCAAACCCTCGGGGTACAGCGTGTACTGCAGGCAGTACAAAATGTGGGCAGTACAATAAGTGAGCTGGCTCACCTAGATGTTGCACCAGGGCCAAAGGATTTTGCATATATGCAGGCAGTACACACTTACAATACAATACAACATGATACAGTAGTACAGAACTGAACCTGCCTCAGGCACTAGCCCAGCGAGCCATCATCCGCTCATGAGGGTTAATATACAATACAGTAGACAGGACTGAACCTGCCTCAGGCACTAGCCCAGCGAGCCGTTGTTCCGCTCATGAGGGTTTCTTGTATTTGTACCCTTACAATAACAACAGTTCAGACAGTAAAAGCAGCCATGCGGCAGAAACATGCGAGCGACAGAGTTGTTCTGCAGTGTGGTTCTGCAGGTGTTCACCAGCAAAGGCACACAGCTACAGCTGTGAACCCCGTGCACAGGCAGCAGCTGCTGCTGCTGCTGCTGCTGCTGCTGCTGCCAGCTGTCACCTGCACCACGCAGGCCACCACCCCCAGCCTGGCCAGGTAGTGGGCCATGGGCGCATAGTGCCTGCAGACGCAGCAAGCGCAGCAGCAGCATCACACCCAACACGTCCCGGTCAGTTGGTGTGTCAGCTGCTCGACGCACAGTCGGCTTGCCGGATGCCCCACCAGGTGCATGCTGCAGCACCCCCTTGACCCTTTGCAGTGGGGCACACTCACCATTTGTCGCCTGCCGCCCACACCCCTGCAGACAAACGACAGACACACGGCAGTCATGCGGCAGCTCTGCTGCCCTTCTTTCACGTCGCAGCTTTGCAGCACTGCCTTTCCATCTTGAGAAACACATCACGCATGCTTCTGCCTGGCTCCAGATCCTTGCAGTGCATACGCATAAGCAAATGCGCGCATGCGCTTGCAGGTGATGGTGCAGGGTCAGTCGGGCGCTGCCGCGCAGCCAGGTGCTGCTGCGGGCTCACCTCCATGCACAAACACGACAACTGGCACACCACGCCCACAGCTGCTGCCGTTGCCAGCATGTCCTGCAACCTGCTGCTGCTGCTCAGGGTTGGCTGCTGCTGCTGCTGCTGCGGCTGCTTCTGTTGGCAAGTACAGGTCAACTAGCGCCCTGGGTGCTTCCGCATACCGTGCATCTCTGACGACATACACTGGCTGCTGGTCTGCAGGGCTGTAGCTGTCTGCAGCCGGCAGCGACTTGTGCAGGCGCAGCGCACGCACTGCAAAGGGGGCCAGGGCCACCGTCGAGACCAACTCGCTGGCAAAGAGCTTGCTGATGGTTGCAATCCTGTGCAGCTTCTGCACTGGGCTGCTGATTCCTGCAAGCTCCACCTGCACGTTGACGTGGGCAGTTTGGTGAGGGGTTCAGCATGCTGATGAGTGGCGTGCTCAGCGAGTGGGATGCAGGATGCCTGAAGATGTGCAACAGCAGATCCAGCTTGCTGTGACCCCTCCTGCTGCTGCTGCTGCTGCTGCTGCTGCTGAGCAAGCTGTGCGTGCGCATCCTCGTGCTCTGTGATGTGGTTGTTGCAAGGGTTGGTAAACGAAGCGAGAATTGCATCTACAAGCATGTTCACAAAGTACAAAGGTATCGCAGGCTGTGGCAGAGCCTGACCTGCGCTCCCAGTAGGCCTTGATAGAGGGACATGGCGTCCTACTGCCGTATACCGGTCGGCGATACAGTAATACCAGCAAGCTGCGACGCAATGATAACCAGCCCTTGATGCACCAACCCTCTGCTCGGGGACCCTCTGCTGGATGCAAGTTTCCACGGCGATCAAGGGGAGCAAAGAATAATCCGACACTATGAGCAAGTACAGCAGATGATGGCACCGTCAAACTCATCAGGGGCGGCCTATTCGACGTTGGCGATTCATGCCAGGGTTTGCAACCTCTGTGTGTCGTAATTGCGCCATAGACCCGTGATATCCGGCGTTCGGAGCGTTGCAAGGTTTTTTAAAATATAAATCTGCACACTGGACGGAGCCAAACTATCAGGATGCCTGCAAGTTACATGCCTGCTGCTAGTGCTTACTGCTGGCATGAGGCCATGAGCCAGCATGGGTTGCCGCTGCTGTGTCGGATTTTGCCGTGCTTGACTCTTGCCTTATCCCTCTGTGCGGTCTTGAATATAAAACACAGCAGCTGGCACAAGCCCAGGTTGCATACTATGGCACACAGCAACGGCACAGTCCAACACAACACAGAATAATGAGGCCCCGACACAGCTCTGCGGCGCGCCTTGCTTGCAACTTGCATGCGGCTGGCGGGGGGCCGTTCCAGCAATTTGAGTGCTGCACATGATGTAACGTGTGTACATTGCCTGCAATTCTACACACTCATCACGCGGTGCAGTGCATGCACTGGCAGTGGAAGATTGTGCAGAAGTTGCAGTCATTGCTTGCATCAACAACACAAGCAGATCAGCTACAGCCGTGTAAGTTGCCACCTGCACAACACTGGACCAAGGCACGCTTGCAAAGCAGCAGTTGCCAAACGCTCGCCGACACGACACTACCACTGAGCTCAGATGCATAAAGACTGCTCAGCAGCCAAGTAGCAGCATACACAAGTCTGCTGCTGTCTTACGTCAAGAGTAATTGGATGACATCCCTGTATTGCGGGGACAATGGTGTTGATGCTATGGCTTGAATGAGTGACATGATGACGATGAAATAGTACTCAGCCCGGTACTGACCCCGCCAATACGGCCATACCACTGCACATGCACATCACGCCAAAAACAACTATTGATGCCTCACCAGAAACGGTCGCAGTGTGTGGCGCGCTGCTGGTCCAAAGTTGTCAGATACATAAATGTTTAAACCCAGGTCAAAACAATACAGCCGTCGTACCTAGATCATCCCTCCCGGATTTGGAGGTGCTCGCTGCGCTTGGGGCGTAGCCGTCACCAGCTATGTCACAGGTGTGGTGCCGTCGTGGAGCACACCAGCAGGCACAGGCCGTCACAACGACTGCCGCAAAATTCCAGGCGATATGTACCAGTCTTGATGCATGCAGCATGACAATCATTGAATGAAGCTTGGACCGGCATGCTGGCGCAGCTGTCAGCATGGCGCAACACTCACCTACTGCCCTGCAGCTCACGCAGCATGCACCAACCCCACCTCCTGACCGCATCATTGACAGGTACACCCACAAACATTCCCTTGCCGGCCATTTCAGGGACGGTCCCTCAGCTCACGACAGCTCAAGCCAGCTTGAGCAGAGTTGAACTCAGCTGAGCCGAGCTGAGTTCAGCTGGCGTACTTTGCCAGCTCCTGCTCCAGGATGCTGACCTGGCCCTCCAGCGCCAAGATCTCGTCCTCTGCATGGCCCAGCTTCAGGCTCAGCTGCTCCACCTCAGCCGCAGCCGACGCTGCACGGGAGTCCGCACCCTCGGCCTTGCGCTGCGCCTGCACCGACACACCACGCAGCATGCAGCGCGGTGGGAGGCCAGCAGCAGGGCCCCAGCCCGTGTCAGCAAACAGCCACCAACCTCACACGCAGAGCACAACAGCAGGCACCATTTTGCAGTACTCACAGCGTGCACACGACTTCTTCAAATGCATGGGCACATTCGGTGCAGCTGCCAGCACGGCCTGCAACGCAGCGGGCCCCATCCCCACCCCGCCCCTGCAAGCTGCCCGTCAGCTGCTGTGCAGACAGCAGCGCGCCAGCGCCGGGCAGCGCGCCCCCTGGGAGCAGTGGCCACTCACGCCCTGCAGTGCGCCCTCCAGCTGCCGGATGCGCGCCTGCAGCCCGCCGGGCCCCGTGAAGTGCTCCAGCCGCAGCCGCATGTCGGCCGCGCCCTCCCTCAGCCGCGCCAGCTCAGCGGTGGCGCCTTCGCAGCGCTGCAGCAGCGCACGGCGGCCCTTGGCGGCAGCTGCAGAGAGGTAGGGGAGGGCCATTCACCAGCCAGGCGAGCAGGGGTTGAAGCAACAGGCCAGGCCAAACCAGCAGACGCGCCATGCAGCGACGTCCGCAGATGAGCGAAAAGCATGTGCGAGTTTGCATCACCAACACGCTGCAGTCCTTGGTGGCAGCAGCACAGCAAGCTTAAGGCCGGCCAGGCCGGCTCAAGAACAGCGGCTGGCAGAGGACTGGACCACCAGCAAAACGCTACACACGTCGCAGCGCCTGCCCGACACTGCCCATCCCTGTCCCAGCCTCCTCAACGTTCCAAGCCATGCGTGCATGCAGAGCCAGCCCTGCACCATGCGAGGGCACGCGCCAGCGCATCGCTGCGCTGTTGGTGTGTGCAGCCACAGCGCCACAGCCACCCACCAGTCAGGTCCAACTCCAGGTTTGCGATGTGGCTGCGGCACTGCGCCAGCTCCTGCTGCAGCCCCGCCCGCTCGGCGCCGTGCGCCTGCAGCTGCTGGGCTGCCTGCTCAAGCTGCTGCTGCAGCGCGTCTGCCGAGTCTGCCCGCGCCTTGAGGTCGGCCAGGTCCTGCTCCAGCGCCTGCAGGCATGTGGCATTGAGTTGCAGGGCAGGAACTGTGCAGCCGCCTGGTGCCCGCGGTGTGCAGCAAAGAGCGTGCGCAACAAGGTTGTTCCAGTACCTGAGCCGGCTCCTGCCGTTGTTCGTCCCTGGGATACGCACAGAGGGGCGCAGCCTCAGGCAGGCTTGCATGCCTCTCACGCACAGGACTGGGCACTCATGATTTGTGCATGGGCTACACACTGCAGCTGCTGAAGCTCTGCGTGCATGCGTGCTGCAACAACGCACACATGACACCAACCTCAGCGCACACGCATACACGCACACAAAACAACAAAGGTGCTGGCAGGATGCATGGCAATGTGCGTTGCTCACGTCAGCATGTATCTGCCACTCCAGCAGCTCCCTTGTCCGGTCTTCCAACTCATCACGCAGCTGCTCCAGCACATCCTGCTCCTGCTGCTGCTGCTGCTGCTGCTGCTGCTGCTGCTGCTGCTGGTGGGCATCGGCCAGCTGCTGCTCCTTCTGCTGCAGCTGCTGCTGCACACCCTCTACTAGCTGCTGCTTTTGATCTAGCTGCTGCTGCAACTGCTGCACAGCCTGCTGCTGCTTTTCCAGCTGCTGCTGCTTGTCCTGCAGCTGCTGCTGCAGCTGCTGATGGTGGGGCTGCTGCTGCTGCTGCTGCTGCTGGAGTTCTGCTTGCAAACTCTGCACACTGGTGTGTTCCTGCTGTAGCTGCTGCTGCAACCTCTGGACCTGTTCTGCCTGCTGGTTCACGTGCTGCTGCAGCACGTCCTGGTCTTCAGTCGGCCGAGCAAGCTGCAGGCAGGCATGCAGTTTGGGCAAGGAGCTAGCTTAGCACATAGTCAACACAGAACATAGCTCAAAGGAGCATTGTTCTGGACTGCTGCTCATGTGGAACGCCTGCTGCAAGTGGCAGCTCAAACATGCACTGGGACATGGCCATTTAATTAGGTGCCTACAGCAGTCGGCACGTCACCAGTCCTGCAACACTCCCCATGATGCATCAACTTGCCAACACTCCCACCAGATCAACATCTCCCAGTCTCACCCACGCGCAAAATCTCCATTTCCACCCCCAGCATGCGTCCTAAGCAACCCACAGGCTGCCATCAGCTCACCTGCATTGCACTCATGCGCTCTTGAAGCTGCGCGTTTGCCAGCTGCAGCCGCTCTTCCTTCACATGGCTCTCATCCAGCTGCTTCTCAAGCACGGCCACCCGTTGTGTCAGCTCAGCACAAGCGCCCGACAGCAGCTGCTGCGCCGCAGGGCCCATGCTGGTGGGGCTGCTGCAGCTGCTGTCATGGGCCTTTGAAGACCTGCTGCCGCTGCCAAACCGGCCGCCCTTGCCGGCGCTACTGCTGTACTGCTCCAGCGCGCCGCTGCTGCAGCTGGACTGGCGATCAGCAAACTCGCGGATGCGGTCGATGAGCACGTCGCGCTCCGCAGTTACGCTGGCCAGCTGCTGAGCGCGCTGCAGCAGCTGGCGATGCATGTCTGTCAGCTGCTCCCTGCACTGCTCCAGATGCGCGGCCAGCGCTGTGCGGTCTTCAAGCGCCTTGTCCAGTTCAGCCCTTGCGCCTTCTAAACTCAGTGACAGCTGCTGCTGCTCCTGCTGCAGCTGCCCCACCTGGCGCTCCAGCGCGCGCTTGGCTGCCCTGGTCTCACGCACCGCCAGCAGCTGCTGCTCACACGCAACCTGCAGGTCGTGCGCCTTCCGCACTTCTGCCTGGTAGTCTGCAAACTCTGCCTCCAGCTGTGCAATCTGCTGCTGCTGTTGCTCGAGCTGCCGCTGCAGCGCTGCCGTGTCCTGCCCCGCCGCCTGCAGACCCTGCCGCTGCTGATGCTGCTGCTCCAGCAGCGCTGCTTGGCTGGCTACGTCTGCAAGCAGCTGCTGCACAGCTGCGTCCAGCTGCCTCGCCACCCCACCTGCTTGCACAGACGCCGCAGCAGGGTCAACAAGCCGCCCTGCTGCCTTCAAATGGCTGAGCAGCTGCTGCATGCAGTCCTGCAAGCTGACGAGCGCCGTCTGCTTTTCCTGCAAGCGCCACTGCAGCTGCGAGACATGCGCGTCTGCTGAGCTGCTGCTGCCAGGCTTGCTGGGCGTGCGCCCTTCCTGCAACTCATCCAGCGCAGCATCCAGCTGCTGCTGCAGCTGCGCGCAGCGCGCCTGCTCCTGCCCCAGCCGCCCCCGCAGCTCCTCAACGTTCTGCATCAGCAGCGCGCTGTTCTTGCGTTCCGCCTGCAGCTGCATCTTCTCAGTGGACAGCTGCCGCTGGAACGCCTGCTGCGCCATCTGCGCGCGCTCGCTCGCCTGCTGCTCCTGCTCCTGCACCTGCTGCTGTAGCGCTGCAACGGACTGCTTCAGCACCACCAGCTGCTCCAGCGCCTCGGGAAGCGTTCTGATCTTGGAGAGGTGCTTGACTGGGGCGGAAACAGCTGGAGAAACAGCACGCAGGGCTGCAGGCAGCACGAAACAACACAAGTCAGGGATGCGAAGGCAACATCACGTTGTGGCTGATGATCAAAGCTGGGCTTGCGCCAAACAACACAGCATTCAGCATACTCGGGAAAGCAGAGACATCATGGTTCCTTTACCAAAGTCCTGCAGTAGCCAGCAATGCCCTAAAATGCCCATCACATATCATTGGCAACATGCGGTCTTCGGCACTGCCTCATACTCACGCTTGAGGTTTGGTTCCCGCTCCTGCTTCAGCTGCTCCACAACCTGCCGCAGCTGCTGCAGCTGCTGATCCTTGGCAGCCAGCTCTTCCTGCAAACTCGCAGCTTCCCGCTGCAGCTTGCCGTGCTGCTGCTGGCACTGCTGCTGCACACCTGGGCTGTTGCTGCCGCTGGCAATGCTGCAGGTGCTGCTGTGCTCCGCACCATCATCCTCATCATCTTCCCACAGCAGCCGCCTGCTCACATCTGGCGAAGCGGAAGCAGAGCGGCTGGTGCTGCTGCCGAACCGCTCGCCGTCTGCCTTGCAGGGCGACAGGCCGCTGCCTGTGCGGCACTCGTCCGCCGACCTGTGCGGCCGCCCCAGCTCGTCCCGCAGGCGCCTGTTGTCCTCCTCCGACGCAGCCAGCCCAGCGTCGCGCGCATGCAGCTGCTGAGTCAGCATGCTGACCTGCTCCTGCAGCGCAGCCGCCTTCTTGTCAGCCGGCGTGCGCTGGTGCTCGCGCAGCGCCGCCACAGCGCTGTTGTGCAGCTGCTGCCGCGAAAACAGCTCGTTGCGCAGCTGTTTATGGCCATCCAGCAGCTGTCGGTTTGACTCTGCCAGCTGCCTCTTGTCGTTTTCCAGCTGTAGGTTTGACTCTGCCAGCTGCCTGTTGTCATCCAGCACACGCTGCAGCCTTGCTGGGTCCATCATATGCGGGTGCTGCTGGAAGAACACCTCGATCTCCCGCAGCCTGCCCTGTGAGTCTGCGGCAGCATCTTTTATGCTTGCAACCACTGGCAGCAGTGCTGTACTTGCCACAGTCACCTCCTGCAACTGAGCCATGCCTGCCTGGGCGAGCTGCTGCGCTGCTGCCAGCTGCCGTGGCTGCAGCAGCAGCAACTGCTGCTGCTGCTGCTGCTCTGGCTGTTGCTGCATGCTGGGCACCAGACTGAACGCTGCTGCTGACGAAACTGCTGCTGTCAGCGCACCCAGCGGCTCGGCTGCAGCGCGGCTGCTGATGCTGCTGGTACTGACGCCAAGCAGGCCACATGAGCGCTGCGGTGTTGGAGCCTGCGACAACGCAGGCGTCAGCGGCTGTTCTGTACTGCTTTGGCTGCTGAAGGGCGCCGCTGCCACTGCTGCTACTGCAGCTGGAGTTATGCTTGTGGATGACACATAACGGCTAAGGCTGCCACCAAATGCTGCCAGCTGTGCTTGCACTGCTAAATTGATGTCTGTGGCAGCACTCTGCAGGGCCATGCAGCAGCGACAAGAGGGGCAGCTCTGTGGCTTAGCTGTTGCGCAGCATGATGTTACATGCATGACGTTGCATGCATGCAGCGGTCACAAGGCTCGTGAACACAACTCCAGCACACCACTGCTGTGCGCTGTGCTGCACAACTTTGCTCCACCACAAACAAGTCGTGCAAGCATGAAAGCACATCAGCAGCATGGCTTGTTCCGCCGCGCCACCCACTCTGCCACAAAAACTGCTTTGAGCAGTGAGGCCTGCTGCCCTTGCGGCGGGTGCCGGGCTGACTGGCCGCTGTGCTGCTGCTGTGGCAGCTCCTGCTGATCCTTGGCCTGCTGGTGCTGCTGCTGCTGCTGCTGTTGACGCCATTTCGAGGCTACTGCCCGGCCTTGAAGGTGCTGTAGTAAGTAGTAAATGGAGCAGGCACAGCAGTAGCAACCCCAAACTGGACAAAAAGTTCCAGCGTGCTTCCAATGCGCATGGTGGCAAGGGGTCCCGTGCCTATCCGCACCGCTGCTGTCTATTGTTGGCGAGCGCCAGCAGCTGCCAGTGATGAGAGCTTGCAGTGTACACCATCACTATGTGCAAGCTGCAGCGCCAAAACTAGCATTGCAGTAATCCAGGTCTCAAACACTTGCACATGCACATTTGCACATGCCGAGGGGCTGTTGCGGTGCAGTGCCTACCTGCAGACAGGGGTCCCTGGGACCGGGATGGCCACTGAGCTACTATCTTTCCGTGCTTTTCTCCACAGCTGGACAACCTCGCTGATCCCTCGCGCAGCTGTGCTGCCACCTGGTCAAAGTCAAACGCACTGAGGCTTGCAGGTGGCGCTGCTGCTGGAACCGCCGGGCGCCTGGGCTGCTGCAGACTGCTGCTGTGTGACTGCTGCTGGTGCTGCTGCTGGCGCTGGTGGGAGACACGAATTCCTTCGCCTGTCAATGCAGCTCTCAGCTGAGTAAGGTCATGTTCCATGGAAGGCTGCTGCACAGCTGTGCCACTTGTCCTGCAAGCATTATCAGCAGTAACCCCGTTGCATCATGATGAAGGAGATGGAGATTTGTAGACTTGCATACAACTTCTGCAATACAAGAGCAGTATCTGCCAGCAGTCTGCCATGCAGTCTGCCATGCAGCTCACGATGTGATGACAACTGCAGCTACACTGAGTTAGAAAGATGGTCATGCATGCAGCTTTCAGAACAGGCAACCACATAAAGAGTGGGTACCTGAGGTAGCCTTCATGAGTGGGAAGGCTTGGCACAAAAGGGCAGCAGGGGCCCTGTGGAGACAGCGGGGGCGAAGTGCTGCTGTACTGGTAGTGCTGCTGCTGCTTCACTGAGCGATTGTGCGGGGACGCCTCCCGTATGAGCTCCATGTTTTCCAAAGGTTAGTCCCTTGTCTTTCCATCAAAGCAAAACGCAGTGCGCATCGGCACGAGGCAGTAAGCACTTTTCAAATGTAAATTTCAGGCGTTTAAGCCAGCTTCATTTTTAACTCATTGATACGCAATTAAGTTGAATGATAAGAGCGGATAAAGCGATGAACGTCAGTGAGTAAGCGCGCGATGCAAGGTCGCTTAAATGGCACCTATGCGATGTTGCAGCATCAAAGCGCACCAAAAACTATTACTTATGTGCATGAAAAACCTGCTACTAAGCAACCGCACAGTGTTGCCTCGCACAGTAAGCCCTGGGCTTGGTCTGGCGTGGCAGTACATGATGCCAGAGGTGCATGCCACAATGCAAAGGGTTGCAGGAAAGCACACGTTATAAGGTGGGTTGTTACCTAGCAAAGCATACGTTGCATGTTACAACCTGCCCGTGTTCAAGTGCCAATAACTTTAATACGCCCACCAGCACCAACCGGGAGAAGTCACTGTTGAAGCCAAAAAACCAGCACTCCAGCAGCATCTCATCAGCGCGTTTGCCACGCAGCTGCACCTGCCCTGTTGCACCCATTGCTGCGCCATCTGTCTTGCTGGTGCTAGCACATGACAGCTCAACACAGTGCACCACATATGAGCCTGTGCACCACACAGGCTCAGGATGCACAGAACTTCCACCAGATGAGACAGCAGCAGTAGCAGCAGCAGCTTGGGCGTGTTACAGGACAGCAGCAGCAGCAGCAGCAGCAGCAGCAGCAGCAGCAACCAGTGTCCGGCAGTGTACACAGTCATGGCAACAATTGCTTCCATGCCAGCATCACATGGATGTTGGTCCCAACATTCGTTGTTTTTCCAGCAACTACAGCAGCAGCAGCAACAGCTACAGCAGCAGCAGAACAGTTGTGATAAACAACACCATTTCAACATGTGCTATGCTAGTACAGCAGTGGGGAGCACCTGGCTAGCAGAGTGCCCACTGCGTATGCACAGTCACATTTGTTGTTGCTTACTTCAATCATAAACATCTGATTGTGTGTACGTGCTGCTGCTGCGTTTTGCTGCGAGTGTTATTGTCATGACGGGCTCTGACATGGGGTCTACTGGAGACTACTTCAAGGTGGTGCGCAGGTGTCACGGGTGCCTCCCCGCCCGGGGTGTGCACTCGTTGACACTTCTGCCCTTCAATTCAATTCAATTCTCTGCGCTACAGGTATGTTTGGGTTTTTGAGGCCTTGCTGCAGGAATGCGTGCCTGCATGGCAGCCCACTCGGAGCACCAGGAGAACTTGGGCGGGGGTCTCCTGGTCCAGCATTGCTTGAGGTGCGCAGTTTTGCATTTACCTGGAGCCCAGGAGCCGTTAAATCCGTTCTTTTACATGTGCACCACACCTGTGAAGGCATCGCAGCCCACCGCTACTGTGATGAACATGCTCCATGAGGCGTGCGGCAGTGTTCCTGCCATGCCTGCCCCTGGCATGTGACCAACTCCTCGTGCCTGCAGGCAGCTGGCAGGTCAACAAAGCCAGCAAAGGCTGACTGTGGATGACAGTTTCATCCAGGACAGGATCTTCTGGTTATTCAACATACCGGCAGGATGCTTTCAAATGTAACCACACCGTCCAACAAGTACAGGTTCCAACAGTTTTGTCAAACCATCAAACGGCTCCTCGTGCTGAAACCACACAAATCGTGCGCCTGCAACGGAGCGCGGCCAGAAGTTGGCTGCCGGTTATCATGATGATCCTTTCCCTGTTCACCACAATCACTGATTAGTGATTGGCCCTTATAAGGGCCCATTACAGTGCTGCAATGCACCAACTGCCGCACTTGCAGCTGCACGATCTGCAACTCCTCCACAGCCGTGTGCTCTCACTTCACACCTGCCACGCAATTACTCACACCCTGACAGCTTGTTAGCTTCTTCATGCTGGCTCACAAGAGATGACCATCAAGTGATATGAACACGACATATGCATGATGCCATGATGCGCCACTCATTCACAACCCATTTCAAATCTGATGCTGTCACTTTGCAGAGCGGCATGGCACATGGGCACGCCTGCAAGCCTCTTGTTCAGCAAGAGGTTGAAGTTCAACACTGCCTGCCTAATGTTTCAAAAATGCTGTGTACTTCACTCGCTTAGCTCATCAATGATGATCCCACCAGCTGCTGCGGGTTTGCCGCTGCTGCCCCTGCTTCTTCCCTTTCTTTTGTCTTCCGCGCTATCCATTTGTTTGTCTGGAATATCCTGTAGAAACTGCCTACCCCATTTCGCTCTAAGCGAGTCACCTCTTGGCTGGACGGATCTGTGAGCAGTACTGCCGCCACATCTGAACCGTCATCCTCTGCAGGCTGTGCTCCTGCTGCCGTCACCAACGACACCTGACGACCTGCAGAGCAAAGAACCAGCAATCTCGGTTGCCACTACATCACGCAGCCTGCTGACTCGTGCCTGCAGCCAGAAAGACTTTGGGGCTGCTGCTACAGTACTCAGTGGTCACACAACTTGCAGGCAACGCCGGTTCACACCATCGCTGCGTTGAGTGGACAGCAACTGCAACCACAGGAGCTGCTCAATACAATCGCTGCCTCACGCCCCGTGGCTGCCCATCAACTGACAACACTGCAAGTGTTCAGAGTGGGCAAGAACCAGGTCCTCTGTATCTGGCTCATTCTTACAAGCAACCCTGCTAAACTGGTGCCGCCCGTCTTGTACACTGGCGCCCGTGAGCTTTGCAGCACAGCCCTCACCTTCTAAGAACGCCACTATCCCAACAGGAGCCCGCATCTCCACGTCGTACTCCACGAGCATGTCGTCCTGCACCGCCAACATCACATTCGGCCCAGCAGCATGCCACTGCACCCTGCCCAGCTCCTCGTCCACGCTGTCAGTCAGCCCACACTCCAGCCGGCTGCTGAGCCAGCCTGCACTTGCATCCGGGATCATCTCGTGCTCGGGCGTGACGGGGACTGGCGGGCCGGCAGAGGCCCAGGGCTGCTGCAAGTCCAGCCGCAGCTTGCCTGCCTTGACGTGGTCAACCGTGAAGAGCTGGTAGCCCTGGTTGTCAAAGCGCAGCAGGCGAGACTGCCTGCAGGCAGCCACAGGCGCGGAGCGCAAGGTGCACAGAGTGTGCTGGGTGTGTGCAGGATGTGGGATGTGGATTAATGCGACTGGCGTGTTTGTACAGACCGTGCATTGACATACGTGAATCTGTGACAAGCAGTGCAGTCACAGTGCTGCCTGTGTTTTTTCACACTCAGAGTCCTTGCTGTGCAACACACCAACGTTGAGGCACCATAGCAAAAAGATATGAAAACGAGCGGTGTGTTGCCCAATGCGCACCTGTTGCCATCCCGATTGCAATCCCCTATGACGCCTGTCTGCACAAAGGCGCAGCTGCCCACTACACTGATGCTGTCATAGTAATTCTGCACGATGACAGCCGCAACAGCAGCAGCAAGCGCAAAAAGCAACAGCAGCAATGTCAGCATGAGAAAACGCCAGTGCTATCTGCGTGTTGGCTTGTACACGCATTCCATTCTGCATAGCAGGCATTGCAGGATGCAGAGTTCAACTCTCACAACCATTGTTGAGCCAGAAGAGCCAAGACACAAGTTGAACACCACAGGGCATGGGTATACCTGGCTGAGGTGGAAGTGCCCGCTGAACCACAGCTTTATGTTGGGGTTTGCCTCCACGAGCCGGATGAACCGCTGCGGCGGTCACTGTGGTTCAAGAACGCGCAGCGGTTCTTGACGTGCACGTTCTCGACTACCTTCAGGCCACAGCCCATTGGCGGTGCGTGCGTGAAGACTATGACTGGGCGCTCTGTGTTGGCTGCCAGGACCTGCTCTAACCAGGCAAACTGCTCATCGTCGATGTACACCTCATGAACACTGCACAAGTGCCGCAAGTGGGCAGAAGGACGGGCAGGGGCAGCACCCAGGGAGGTCAGGTGATGAGGCAGAGAAGCAGCAGAGCAGGTCGCAGCCGGCATTCAGCGGTGTGTCACGTGAGAGGCTGTGTACTTGAGCATGCAGGGGACATTGACTGGCGGCTGCTGGCTGCCACCCAGGCATGCAATGACAGCCACAACTGCAACAAGCTTGCAACCAACTAAAGTCAACAGATCAGAGCTGAGCCTGCTGGTCTGCTTGCTGCCGTCACCTGTGCTTGTTGCTCCTGAAGCGTACAGTGGACAGGCCAATGGCCAGCACTGGCCCCAGCTCAGTTGCCCAGTGGTGGTGCTGCTGGAAGGCCTCGTGCCATGCTGCCAGGTTCTCAATGTCCTCCTCAAACTCATCACCTTCAAGATCTGGTTTCAAAGCACAGCAGGCACAGCAGGCGCAGCAGGTGTATGGGATGTCAGATCAGCAAGCTCGCGCCGCAGCTCCAAACATTGAGAGAGAGTAGTTGCACATGGGTCCAGTCACCATCTTAGATGGTATGAGCCACCCCAAATAAGCACGGTGCCAAAGCGTGACAGAGAAAAGATGAGAAACATGGTCGAGCTCCTGGCGGTGCTGCGGGGCGCCACGAGCCAAGTTGCCTGCTGCAGCGCTGATGGCTGCACTCACTGTGGTGATGCTGCCGCTGCAAATGTCGGCAAGCTTTGACAGCTGCTGCGCTGGTCAGTGAAGCTACCCATGCATAAGACCACAACATGCACAATACCCAGACATATGATTTCTGGAAACCGGCAAGTCGGCTAAGCAGTGCTGCGAGCTGCATCGCACCATGGTTGCCCAGTATGAGTGCCGCAGGCACCTGGAAGCCATCCAGGTACTCCACGGCAGTCTGAAAGCACGCGCGAGAGCCTGACAACAGCAGCAGCAGTGGCAACATCATTAAATTTGGCAGACATATCAATGCAGCAACCAGAACTGCCCTGGCGGTGCCTGTCCAAAGAAGCTGCTGCAGATGTTCAGCAAGGCTCTCAGAGCATAGCACAGGCTCACATCCACTGCTGCATTGCTGCACCTCATGGCCTGTCACTGCTAGTGCTGAGAGTGTGCTGTGGTCTGCATGCTGTACTGTTGCTGATTAATCCTTGAGTGATTGCATGGCTATCGTGCATTACACTGCTGAAACAAGCTGCCATCAATCCACTCTCTACCTGAGCCCAAGACACGCTGACAAACAGAGCGAAACCATATTTTGGTCAACAGCTTCCCCAAGCACGGCCTCCACCACTCCTTACCTGGCTGGTACTTGTAGCCCCCTAGGTCGCCCAGCTGCACAATGCGTGCGCCGCTGCCAGCCTCTGCCATGGCTGCTGCCAGCTGCTGCTGCGCCTCGTGGAAGAGGTGCATCTGGCCAGGCTCCAGGTGCAGGTCACCCAGCACTGACACGCTGTAGGGGCCCTCATGGCTGTGACACAAGCAGTTGTGGCAAGAAGATGTAGACGATTGATTGTTCCACTGTATTGGCAGGAGGATGCGTGCAACAGGGCGTGTGCAGTTCGGAAGACAGCTGTGGTGCAAACGTATAGGTAACAACAGTTGCAGATGCGATGTATTGCGTGTCTGTGAAACAGAAGCAAGGGAGTGTCCGGCAAGCCCACTCAACGGATGGGAAGCCCACCTGCTGGCAAACTTGCTGAGCTTGCCATCATTCTTGCTGCTAGCACTGCTGGCAGACACCCGCCGCGCAGAGCCAGCACGCAGCATACGTGGGCTGGAGGAAAAGCCAGTGAGGCTGTTGAGGCTGACTGATCTCTTCAGTTCCCCAAGAGCGCGCATTTTATGTGCAGGTGCTGCTGCTGCTGTCTCTTCAAGGCCCAGCAAATGTAGAGGCTGAAGCAAGCCAAAACTCTACACTGTCAGTTACATATAAGCTAGTTTGGATACTGCAAAAACGTCACAGCTGTGCTTAGCGCAGAGCGGGCAACGCTTTTGCCCACGCACGTCGAAAATGCTACTCTGAGATGCCACGCGCAGCGTCGGAAGGTTGAAGACTGGTCAAGAACTTTTCTTGTGTAGCTCGTTACAAACAGGGGGGAGACGCGGAAAAATGACAGGCAGTCAGCAGTGAGCCAGGAACTGGTCACTCGCCAGCACCTGGGCAGCCACCCCGCGCCTGTGGGGCAACTGTGGTAAAGCCGTGGTCAAGGACTTTTCGGTGAACACATCCAGACCCCTGCCCCTGCCCTGGCGTGGACCTGGCACTGGCGCAAACCCTGCCTGCGTGACGAGGCACAGTTCCTCCCACGCGTGTAGTGTAGCCGCATTGGTGCAGCCAATAAGGTATTTGTCCATGCTTATCTGTCAAGGACGAACGTCGTTACGTGTTACGTTGACGTATGCAGCCAACAGCCTTAACCACCTGCTGCTGCGTCACGCTACCATGCTGTAGATTCACTTGAAACATCCAGCCATTGGATCAACGAACCAGCCATCACCAGCCATGTCTTCACCAAAGCTGCCCAGCACCCGCAAGCTGCTGGCAGCGGCCTTGCTGCTCTACTTTGGCCGGCTGCTGTACAAGCTTGCACGCTGGGTGCACCATGTCCTGACCTCAGTAGATGAGAGCAAGCAGATCCACCACAACTGCATTCCACCCGCGGACTACAAGCCCAACGAGGTGCAGCAGGAGTCACTGCAGCTGGTTGAGCAGCACTACCCCGGGCTGCTGCCACTAGCGGAAAGCGGCATCTTGATAGCGGTGCAGCCTGCAAAGATGCTTGCAGGAAAAGTGAAGGAGGTGCAGCAGTCCTTGCAGCAGCACGCTGGACCTGCAGCAGCCACTGAAGGCGAGCAGCAGGACGGAGCACTGCAGCGGGGCGGGAAACAGCTTCCACAAGCAGCGCAGAAAGATGTCGCACAGCGCTTGTTCCGCAAGGCGGTTTTCCAAGCGCAGGTCGCTGAAAACCCTGAGCTGCTGGCCTTCCTGGGTACCAGGCTTCCAGACGTGCTGTTCATCATTGGCACCGTGCACGTGTCAAAGCAGTCAGCAGAGCAGGTCAAGCAGGTGCTGCGGGTAAGCAAGCTTGCAGAACTTGCTCTGTTTGTGTGATAATCAATTGCTTGCAGCCTGGCCAGTTGTGGTTGGTTGAACATGTGAGATGCCTACTGTTGTTGAGGAGCAAGGCTGCACTGAGGAATCATGCACGAGCAGCAGCAGCAGCAGCAGCCACTACAATCATGCTAAAAATCAGTTGACAACAACACAGCTGGCCAAGGGACAGGAGGTGACTGCGCAGTCCCGTGCTGCGAACATCAGCACGACGCTCTGCGCACCCAGTGTCGCCCTCATCCTCCTCATCTGCCTGCCTGCTCGCGTATCATGCGGCACACCCCCCCCCCCCCTTCTCTGGGCAGTCATCAAACTGAGTGCAGCCAAGCACTCGAGTCATCATCAAGCATTCATACAACCACCCCATTTGCCTACACAGGCCATGAGCTTGCACCCCTGCGTGATTGCCTGCTTGCCAGGCGCTCAACCCGTCGCTGGTAGTGCTGGAGCTCTGCCAGGCACGCATCCAGCAGATGCTGGTTGACCCCTACCGCGACCCCCTGCATGACGTGGAGCCCTGCCCAGACAAGATGGCGGCAGCAGCAGCAATGAAGCAGAGGAGCGTGCCGGAGATCCTGTCAGCAGCGTTCAAGAGCAGGGACCACAACGTGCTGTCGGCCATGATGGGGGTGAGTGCTGCCCGGCAACAGTTGCAGGAAATTCAAGTCAGCAGGATGCTATAGTGGCAGCAGGAGGTGGCATGTTGGTTGCAGGACGCTGGTAAGGGAGCTGCTTGCAGAATAGCCAAGGCCACATGGTTCAGGGGATGCACAGCGGTGCTGCGCCTGCTGACCGCAATGCGCTCATGCTGCTGCGCTGTCATGCAGGGAATGTATTCGCAGCTTGAAGACAAGCTTGAGGTGCGAGCCGGGTGCGAGTTCATCGCGGCTCGCGCAACGCTCATTGAAATGCTGCGGGAGCAGCAGCAGCAGCAGCAGTCAGAGCAGCAGCTTTCACGAGACGAGCTCCGGCAGCGGGGCCAGCAGGCGGGCCGCCCTTGGGGAGCTGGTGGTGAGGCGGCCGTGTGGGTTGATCGCTGCGTTGCTGGCGACAGGGAGCTGCTGGATACGCTGCTGGGGCTGTGGGGCTCCCTGAGGCCCTGGAAGAGGCTCAAGTTTGTCTGGGACCTGCTGAGCGCACTCGTGTGTGGGGTGAGTCACAGGGGCCGGGGGCAGATTGTTGTGAAGTTGCATCTCTCATAGTTGCCTTGGAGTCAATGGCAAGGCTCGCTTTGTTTGAGGGACTGCAGACCTGACTCGCGTCTGGTGGAAGTGAGCCCTCTGACATGTTGGTACTATGCTCACTGCTGCTGCTGCCGCTGCTGCTGTTTCTGCGGCTGCGTTTCCTGCAAGCAGATCAGCGAGGAGGACATCAAGTCGCTTGCTGAGGCTGACATGGTCGAGCTGCTGCTCACAGAGTTTGCAGAGCAGTACCCAGAAGTGATGCGGCCACTGCTGCACGACAGGTGGGTCGTGACAGCAACATGCTGACTGTGCTCGTGCTGGAACGAGTGCACGCACAGCTACCCATTCTAGCTTTGGACCAAGCCTCGCCCTACAAGCTACAAGGTTGCAGTTGTCCTTTGTTTCAACAGTCATCAAATGCGCATATGCATGCATAGGATGCTGTGGTAACTGCCGCAGCTGAACAGGAGATTCGAGTCTGTCAGCAAAGCACCATGCCCTCGCACGAGATACTGCGCCAGCTGTGCTTCACTCAAATCTGCTGCTGCCTCTGTGTTCTGCTACTGCGCCATGCAGAAACTGGGTGCTGGCCACCAACACCTTGCAGGCAGCGCAGGACAGCGCGTGCAAGAACCGTGCGTCACCGGTGGTGGCCATCGTCGGCAAGGGTCACATCTCTGGCATGGTGTATGTGATTGAGAGCATAGTGGAGGTGTTGGCTGCAGCACAAGGCAGGCGCATTGGGGAGCCAGCAGACACTGATGCAACTACAGCAGCGCCAGCAGTAATGGAATCAACAGCAGAGGCTGAGCATGCTGCACAGCAGTGATGCTGATGCAGCGCAGTAGGTGTGTAGCTACACAACTATAGTTGCTGGATGGTGTAAAAGAGGGGCTGCAGTTCATGTAATCTCGTGTTCTGGCTTCAAACCTTTCACACCTTGGGTGCCATGTTGTAAAACTGGCAGGGTGTATCACAGTTTGGATGTTACACAACGTGAAGATCGCCCGTTTTCCGAGCCAATGACAGGCTCATTGTACCAATCTGCCATGCTAGAGGAAGCAAAGCAGCACAGCAGTGACACTGATCACCAGTCGTGATGCTGGGCTTCTGCGGTGACTGCAACGCTTTGCTGATTAATTTTTGTACTGCTCATTCTGCTTGTTGCAGGCT
The DNA here is from genome assembly GCA_014080715.1 of Scenedesmus sp. NREL 46B-D3. Lineage (NCBI taxonomy): Eukaryota > Viridiplantae > Chlorophyta > Chlorophyceae > Sphaeropleales > Scenedesmaceae > Scenedesmus > Scenedesmus sp. NREL 46B-D3. The sequence goes on along the minus strand of JACERP010000196.1, from coordinate 65,827 downwards.
GCACCCATAATCGACAAAAGCCAGGCTTAGGTCTTGGGTGGTGGGCCAATGTTTACCTTGAGAAAAGGGAGACTTCGCCAAGGACTCTGCGAGTGTGGGATCTCTGGAGTGCTCCTTCGAAACCAAATAGGCCCCGCTCGGAAATAGCCGGGTTGCGCTCGGACAGCAGTGGTCACCGATGCTGCCGCAACAGCTGCTATTGCAGCAGCAGCAGCTGTTGCCGCTTGCACGAATCCAGCACAGTGCATTAGCAACATCGTATCATGTCGTTCCACAACGTGAGACAAGCAGCAGCACGGCTGCCTGGCGTCGAGATGGGTGAAAGCAGCAGCAGCAGCAGCAACAGAGGCAGCAGCGGCAGCCACAACAGCACCACCGCCATCACCTGACGATTTGAAAGCGAAACCTGTCAGCTGAACAATCTGCCTGGTGAATGAAAGTAGCCATATCTGCTTAGTTGCTGTTGCCACATGCTGTGGTCTTGTCACATCTTGCTGCACTGCTTCTGCAGGGCCACTCCACCCTCCACAGCAGCAGCAGCAGCAGCAGCAGCAGCAGCAGCAGCAGCAGCATCCGGATCCTCGTCAGCCTCTGCAGCCGCTGCCACAGCCCGCACTCCACCATAATGGCAATCCACAGCAGCAGCTGCAGCAGCAGCATCTGGATTCCCTCCAGCCTCTGCAGCAGCTGCCACAGCATTCCTTAAACCACCAAAGCAACACATGGCATCATCATCATCATCATCATCATCATCATCAGCAGCAGCAGCAGCAGCAGCAGCAGCAGCAGCAGCAGCAGCAGTCACATCACTCTGCACCTCACAACAGCAGAGCCGCCAGCCTTGCGCATGCACTGCAGCTGCACCCCCATCAAGCAGCAGCCATGATGATGGACTACCCACCGCTGTCAGACTTCAACCATGCACGCCTGGCAGACAAGCTGAACGAGATAGCATGCCTGCTGCAGCTGCAGCCGCAGCAGCTGAGCGCTGCCCTTGTGCAGCAGCCGCAGGTTTTGGGTGCTTCGCTGCAGGCTGTTGAGCAGCGTGTAGGTGCGCTGCAGCGGCTGTTTGGAGGGGCTGGGGTTCTACAGCAGGTGGGCGATACATGCTAGGTCTGCTGGTTGTGCCAGTCCAGCAGCTGCATGGTGCTGCATGTAGTGTAGATGTAGTGTGCTGTGTGCCGCCGGTTGATTCCCATGAGTGCAGCGCCACGCATGTGACAGCAAGTGGGTGTCATTCGACGGCCACTCGCAGGGCTTGCATGACGTACTGTCCATGCTGCTGCTGAGTGCTGGTCACCACATGCCTTGCTACAAGTGGAAACACCCTCTGCCACATGCTCAGCTCCACAGCTGCTGCTGCTGCTGCTGCTGCTGCTGCTGCCTGCTGTTGCACAGCTTGTCATTCAGGAGCCTTCACTGCTGTGTTGGAGCCCCCAGCAGCTGAAGAAGCGCCTGCAGGACATGGCCAGCTGCCTGGACCTGGAGCAGCGGCAGCTGCTGCAGCTGCTGCGGCAGCACCCGCAGCTGCTGCCAGCCAGCCGCCACCTGGCAGCTAGCTTGCGGCTGCTGCAGCAGCTGCTGCAGCTTGCCGCTGCTGGAACGGCTGCGCAGCAGGGATTTGGGTCCGGCATACACGCAGCACCAACAGCAGCAGCATCAGCAGGGGTGCCACCTCATCAGAATCAGCCTGCCATCTCGGCAGCGTCGGTGAGGGCCTTTGCGCTGTCACATCCGCTGCTGCTGCTGCAGCCGCCGGATGACATCGTGGCTCGGCTGGCCACGCTGCAGGCGCAGTCGGGGCTGAGCCTGCCTGAGGTGGCCGCGGTGATGGCAGCCAACCCTGCCCTGCTGCTGGCGGAGCTCGGCACAGCAGATGTTGGCAGCACCGACAGCAGCAGGAGAGTGAGCGGCACGCGCAGCAGCAGCAGCAGCAATGCTAGTGGCAGCGGCAGGGGCAGGGGCAGGGGCAGGGGCAGGGGCAGCAACGCCAGCCAGACTAGCAGCAGAATTGGCAGGGGCGGGGGCAGGAATGGCAGCCAAACGATGGCTGCTGCTGGGTGAGGCAGCAAGCCCCACCTGCACACCGAAGGGTGGAGGCGCAGGCAGCACACGCCGCAGCAACACCAGCAAGCGGAGGCGCAGGAGCGGTCAAAGCGGCAGGGCTCCCTTGCTTTTTTCGTCCGGGTGCTGGGCGTGTTGCGGTCTTACTGGTGAGGCAGCGCCTCAGGCCCCCTGCAGTCAGGTTTGCCTGACTGCTGTGTGTTGCCAGCCAGCCAGATTACGCTCCCCTTGGTAACCACAAAAAGAAAAAAGGAAAAAAGCGGCAGGGACAGCTGGCAAGAAGTGGATGCGCTGCTGGCGCATTGCTGGTAGAGCCGGCAGAGTGCTGCTGAACCAAGGTGCAGGCAGCTTACTTCGGTTGCACCGGCATTGCACCATACACACCACATTGTGCATGCCATGCGTATGATAATTGCATCAGTGGGCTTCAGCTTGGTTGAGTTGCTTTCGTGTACACATTCTGTGCCACACTGGGCAATGCGTACACCAATCATTGAGGTTGCATTGGTTGCGAATGCAGATCAGCGCAGCAGGGAACGAGTACAGGAATGGCAGAGCCCACCCCCACTGGCTGCGCAACTGCTTGCATGCAAGCAAAGCTGGCCCCATCCCCTTTAGAACGCATGCCAATGTGGCCACCTCCGACACCACACTGAACATGTTTGGCACGCTGAAAAAGCGTGCTAGGTTTGTAGCACATAACGTGGGATGTGGGTCGACTGAGCCGTCTTGCAATGGCCTTGCCACATTGTAGAGGTTGACATGGAGCAGTGGATGACAAGCTCAACAATGCGCATCTGTCTGCATGTATATCACGTGCATATGCATCAATAGGCTCAATTTGTGACGTCATGCACAGTGCTGCTCGTTCACATGTCGTTATGCCATAGCATCCCGGAATGCCGCATTGTGCCGCCTTTGTCAAAGTGTGCTCGCCAAACACATTCATATTTGGTGAGATAGGCCACCATGCTTTGCATGCACGTGCACATTTACATGCATGCAGTGCTATATAGTATCGCATGCGTTACTAGATAGTTGTGAGATCATCGTTGAAGCTCTTCAATGAGTCTGTGGTGGCAACTAGGCCTCCCAGGCCAGCGGCTGCTGCTGGTAGCAGTGATTGAGGGGTAATACGGTGCCCCTGCTGCTGGTAGCAGAGCCACTTCTAACTCAATTAGTCATCATCATCATGTTACCCATGCAAGCCATAGCAACAACGCCATCGGCGCCGTGCCCCACAGGGGCGCAAGGAAGAGGGAGCAGAGCTCCATTGTGTTGGCATGCATTGCGCGATCCCAAGCCTGCTCAAGATAGCTATCTTGATAGCTATAGCCAGCAACATGCAGCAACATGCCTTGGATTCAGCTGACCTGCTCCAGAACTACACCAAACACTATCCGGCACATGTCGCATCACCTTGATAGATGGAGTGGACATGGTCATAACACTGCGCATTTTCTCAGCGCAACCTGGCAGGGACCTGATCTCATCAAACATAATATTGCGCTGGGCAGAGGTTGCGGGACGGTCAAGCATCAGATGAGACAGTAACTCAACATCTGCACCACAAAAAGGACATGCTGTGTTGGGGTTAGCTCTGCTGCCCCCGTACTGAATAGTACGCTCATGCACACACAAACAGCCCAAGCCAACATGCGTAAGCAGCGTGACATGATGAGCGTACACTCTATACCACACTATACATGTATTGTAGTACGTGGCAAGTACTTGGGCACAAAATGCAAGGCCCTGGCTTTCTTCGTGTCGGACACAGCACCCCGAATGCACCGCCTTTGAGAAATGCGTGATCACGGCAGTTTGTGCTTGCCATGGCTGCCGATGGCAGGGGCCCCCAACCCCGCCATCATTGCACGCGGCAACGGCTGCAATGTGAATTGCCGCAACCTAATACGCAGACTCCTTGGGCAGAGCACCTGCAGGTACTGAGCCAGTGCATTGCACAGCAGCCCAGTGTGCAGTCACACTGGGTGCACGCTGGCAAACGACCGCGGCAAGCTGCCATCCGTCAGCACCACAAAGTCGGCTGAACCCAGCAGTCCAGCCGCCTCGAACCGCTGCCGGTCCATGACCATGCTGTCAGCCGGCACAAAAGTAACGAGAACAACCCTAACACCCGGCACGTACAGCTGCAGGTGCTCTGGGATGCCTAGCCGGTGCTCTGCATGGAACTTGCCGCACACGTGCATGACCAGTGGCCCCTGCTGCTGCTGCTGCTGAGGTGTACTGCCAGCTGACCCAGAGCCACCTGCTGGTGTACTGCCTACTGTGCTATCAGTGATACTGCTTGCTGCAGTACAGCTGCTGCTGCCTCCTGCTGCAATGGTGGCTTGCACATCAACAGCACTGGCTGCTGCAGGTGATGCCAGCAGCTGCTGTGCAATGCTGTGGGCCATAGTGGCATCCCACAGGCACTGAGCATCCAGGAAGTTGCTCGACACATTGAAGCCAATGTACGGGCAGGCACCTACATCTGCTGCTGCTGCAGCTGCTGCTGGTGCGCTGCCATGCTTCGCTGCAACAAGCTGCTGCTCCTTCTCATCGAGCTGCTGCTTGCTCCGCTCCTGTTCCCTTTGCCTCTGCATGTCTGCTGCCGCCTGCCGCATGCTGCCGGTCACCTTGTCAACATATCCCTGGGAGGGTTGCGCATAAGGCAGCGGAGCCAGGAGCGCTTGGGCTGCAGGCGGCAGCCGCAACAGGGCCTGCCGGCCTGCCCTGCCAGCCAATGACACGTAACGCCTGGGAGCATTGGCAGCAACCACCCTCACCCAGCCCTCGCTGTTGCTGATGCTGCCGCTGCTGCTGGGTGGCTCTTGTGCAGCTGCGTTGGCAGGGTGCAGTCCTGCGATGCGCATTGGATCGTCTGGGACGCTGCTGTGGCGGTTGCCTTGCACTCCTGGTGCTGCTGCTGCTGCTGCTGCTGCTGCTACTTGTGGGCTGCTGTTGTGTCGTGCTGCCAGTCCCTTGCAGAAGTCCACCAGGGGCTGATAGTCACGCCTGCATGGCACGGCAGCAGCATGTGCAAAGCCCCCTTCAGACTCTCCGCTGTTTCCTGACAGCATCACGGCTCAGGCACAACATGCGTGACACACATGACAAGCGTGCGGCTGCATCCTGCAGTGTGACCCCGAGTGGTGGTGCCAACGCACACCATGCATGCGTGCCGCGCCAGCCCTGAGCCAGGCTGGACACACCACACAAAAGGTACTGTGCCGGTTCTGCTGACACCATGCCGAGCAAGCAGCCATGCACCAGCAGCACTTTGTGTCATACAAGCGCCAAAAAGCGAATGCACCAACAAGAAAATAAAGCCCCACCTGTAGTTGGGCCACGGCCGTGCGTCCCTCAACAGGTCTGCCAGGCTCGCAGTGCCTGCCACGTATTCATCCAGCACTGGCTGCGCGTCGCGCTCAAACATCTCAAGACTCAGCACCAGCGGCCGCTGTGGAGGTGCGACTCGCGGGCCTTGCTGCTGCTCCCGCTGCTGCTGCTGCTGTAACCTGGCTGCAGCACTCGGTACTGCAGGGGTGCCTGCCCAACTGCTGGTGTGCGTGCGCCCACTGCTGCGCCCTGCTGCTGCTGCTGCTGCTGCTGCTGCTGCTGTTAGGTTTGGCAGCTGGTAGCCCAGCTCCTCTGCCACTCGTTTCAACAACGCCAGCTGCAGTGCATGTGCTACTGCATCGTCGTGATATTCACCCAGGAGTGCCACATCAGCATGCTGCATTGCTGTCACAATGCTGCTGAGCTTTGCAGGAACTCCATCACCAGTCACAACCGTGAAGTGGGTGCCCTCTTTGAGAGAAGGAGGCCACCTGCTGTCCCAACTGCTGCTGCTGCTGCTGCTGCTGCTGCTGCTGCTGCTAGGGTTGCTTCCAGGCTCCACCCGGGGAGTTTGTGCCCTAAGTTGACCCACCGATGCTTCATCGTTGCTGCTGCTGCTGCTGCTATTACTGAAGCTTGCATTTTCATGTAACTGTGATGTGAAGTGCAGTGATGCAGGCGAGGGCTTGCCTGCTTCTGCTAGAACATTGCAGCGTTCACTTGTTTTGGCTGCTACTACAGCAGTTAGCACACCAGCACTACGCCGCCACATGTTGCTGGACTCTATACTAAGGCAGGTTTATGCTTTCAACGGCAGGTATTTCAGCGAAGGGTTGCACGCAGGGCTCAGAGTGCGACATGACCAGGCTGTGGCTTGTACAGCAGCAACAAAATGGCAGTCACAGCAAATGCGCGTGACGCGGTTTGATGACGTTACAAATGGCAACATTCTGGATGCGCTTAACAACTACTAACATGAAGAGCGGTGCAGCAGCGCCGATCGGCACACGACCGCTCCTGACACCCTGCCAAGAATTGGTGGTCCCGTGGGCGATTCAGCGGGCAGAACAACTGGTCGCGGGTTAGAATGCGTGACCGCAAATATCATCTCACCCAGTCCTGCATCCTAAGCCCCTTGCAAGCAGCTGACGCCTGCACGTACACAGTGGTCCGGTGGGATGACTACACCCCTAAAGGCCGAAGCAGCCGCTCCCGACCCGCCGTCTAGGTTGCAAAGCAATCTCTTAATCTTAGTAAGGCAGCACTAAGCAGTCAGTGGCCCCAGATAACCAAGACCACAGAGCCGTGCATCAGGACTGCCCAGCTGCCCTAGCAGGGCCAACAGGCGAAAGCAGCTGGCAGGACGAACCTGCTGTGCTACGTTGCATTCTGTCGCCGTCAACAGACACTGCATTGTGCTGCAATGGCAGGTGCACAGCACTTGCAGCAGCTGCGCTGCCAGCAGCAACAGCAACACCATCATCATCAACATCATCTATATCATCATCATCATCATCATCAGCAGCAGCAGCAGCAGCAGCGGTCCTCATACCTGGACGGGTGTTTGCCTTTCTATCGCTTCATAACCTGCTACCTTCTAGAAGAGCCTCAGACCCCTGTCTCCCCAACACTCAGCCGGCCACTGCCAGACCCTCGGCTGTTGAAGTGGACGGCCAAGCTGCGTCAGCAGCGCCTGCAGCGCTCGCTGTCGTCCGGCTACGGAGCCTCACCAACGGTGGTCGGCAGGGATGCCTCGTTCCTGGTCAACGTGGGCTGTGACAGGCAGGACAGTGAGCAAGTGGCTGGCTGGCAGCCGCAGGCATACCAGCCTGGGCCGGACACGTTCAAGCGTCTGCTGTCCGCGCGAGCGAGGGGTGAGGTTCATGGCTTGTAGGGTTCTCATTTGTGTCATGTGTAGGGTCTTTGGTGTGATGGCACAGCCGGAGAGAGGGGCTTGCAGGTAGCTGCCACCCCTGGGCCGTTGTCAGGGCTGTGCTTGCACCTGCACAACAGGCATCATGGCACATTCATCCTGGGATGTCGTAGCTGCTTGCGGTTGACGGTGGTGCTGCAGCTGGCTGGTGGAGCTTAGCCCAACTCAGCCTCCCTTGAGATGTCTGCATGCATTGAGCTGTAGCAGGAGCGTTGGCAGCCACGTTGTATGGTGTGGCAGCGCGACCGAGGGTTGACCAGCGACACAGATGTGTTGACAGGAAATGCTGCATGTAGCTGCTGATGTGTGACCTGACACGCCTGCTCTGTAATGTGTTCATTGTCATGTGTGCAGACCAGCAGCAGCAGCAGCAGCAGCTACCACAGCAAGTGCAACAGCAGCTGCCACTGCAGCACTACCATCAGCACTACCAGCAGCAGCAGCAGCAGCAGCAGCAGCAGCGCCTAGCAACGGTGTTCTCAGGCGAAGTGAGCAACGCACCCGCATACTCCGGCAGCTGTGCTGCTACTGTTACCTACCACCCACAACAGGCATGCCAGCACCCTCCCCTGCAACCGCAGCAACTGCCGGCGGCTGTCACAGCAGCAGCGGCTGCAACAGCAGCAGCGGCTGCAACAGCAGCAGCAGCTGCCCGCCACCCAAATGCATCCAGCTGGACCGACAGCAGGAAGCAGCTGGAGGCGGACCTGGCAGTTGAGCAGAGCATCAGCTGCATGCAGCATGGGCCTGACTACTTGTGCGAGCAGCAGCGGCTGATGCAGCGGCTGGCTCGGCTGCGGCTGGACGTGCTGCTGAGCGTGGCTGACGGCAACTGCCAGGCACGTGTTGGCGTGGCTGCAAAGATGGGCGCCACTGGGACATGCACGTGTGCACGGTGTCACCACCGCTTTTACACTGGCCGTGGCTGCTTTGTCAGGCACGTGAGCAAGCTGGGCTTCGCCTGTGCGGCTGCCCCAAGTGCATGCAGACACTGACGTGCATTGATCAGGCAGCTCTCTGGCACCGGTATTGTGGAAGCCAGAGCATGCAACATGCTGCTGAGTATGTCGCCGACTCTCATCCTGTTGCGCTGTTGGGTGCCGCCGCCGCCGCCGCTGCTACTGCTGCAGTTCCGCTCCGTGTCTGAGCAGCTGTACGGCACGCAGGAGTTCCACGGCTTTGTGCGGCAGCAGGCCGTGCAGCACATCAAGTGAGCGGAGCACCGCCACCCGCACGCCACCACGCGGCTGCATGCTTGCTTGCCTTGCGCTGCGTGGTGCTTGTGCCTTGCTGTGCTGTGCTGCGTCTCACACTTCCGCGCAGGGGCTGGCACTGCCGAGTATGCCTGTTGTTGAGGGGCATGCACTTGTTCATGCATCTGGTGAAGCGTTGTGGGTGCATGGTGCTGTTAGCACGCCACACGCCCTCGCACTCAGCCAAGCATCTGCAGTGCTGGTCTGGGCTGCCTCCACTGTCCCCGCGCTGCTGCTGACGATGATGGGGCATGTCCCAGGAGTCAGCCTGCAGGGTGTGCCACGCCCGGTGCGAATGCAGTCCACGCACTTGATCGACCGCTTGTTTTGCAAGGCCCTCCTGACGCGCTGCTGCTGGCGGGTGTCGCAGGAGCAACCCTGCGGAGTACGCAACCTTCCTTGGCGAGGACTTTGCCTACTACGTGGTGGGCATGGCCCAGGACGGCACCTGGGGTGACGAGGTGCGGCCGCGCTGGCCTGCTCGCTGCGGCCAGCAGCCTGGATGGGTATGGTGCTGCAAGCCAGCTGCAAGTTGAGCCATGCAGACTTTGTGGGCATGGCCCAGAACGGCACGTGTGCGAGGCAATGAGGCGTGCTGCTCTGCGCACATCAGACTGGCCACCTGAAGGTTATTTGCAGTACTCGGCGGCCTTGTTGTGCATGTGCGTGTAGAAGGCTGGCCGAGGGCGGCTCCTGGGTGAATGAGGTGCGCTGCTTTGTGTGCCTGCACTGCTGGTCTGGAGGCGCTGCGGCAACCGGCAGCGCTGCCGATCACAACTGCTCCGTGAACGCCACCTGGGAGGTCAGTTGCACTGCACCCTCATGCGCTCACATCAGCCAGCTGACAGGCATGCAGCAGTGTGCTGCAGTAGGAGCAACTGCAAACTGTGTCATCCGCAGCAGGCACGGCTCGGGAGGGAGCCTGGGGCTGTGAGGTGCTTTGGGCACCGGCCACCTGGCAGGCAGCTCGTACCGTGCAGTCCAGCACCACCTGCGCTTCAGCGTCAACAACAGTATCAAGCCCAGGAGTTCGCCTGAGGCAATGCAGTATGCCGAGTGTCCTCCCAGCTGGCTGACTGCGCAAGAGCTCAGCACTGCGTGCAAGCAAGCAAGCAACGCAACGCCGTGCCCACAGCCCCCCCCCTCACATGCAAGCTTTGCTGCGCCTGCCGACTACACACAACGGCGGCTGGCTGCCTAGAAGCACTCTAGACAGGCAACAAGTGTGTCTTTTGGGTGCTGCTGTGCTTCACCCCCACCACCCCCATCCTCCTCAAACCTTGCCGCTGCTGTTTGCCGGTCCAGGTTGTCTCAATGCATATGCGTCGACAGCTGGTGTCCACCACATTCCCCATTATTACTGCTGCCGCTGCATCCCCCTGCTGCGCTGCAGCTGACGCTGCGGGCAATCTGCGACAGCTTTGGCGTTGCGGTGCATGTGGTGACCAGCGAGCAGCGCAACTGGTACCTGCGCTACGAGCCGCTGGCATTGAGGAGCCGCCTGGAGGTGTTCCTCACATACGTGGCGCCAATGCACTACAACTCGCTGAGGTGCGAGTGAGCGGGGTGTAACGCAGCGTCTCATCGTCTTCATATAACGTGCACATACATGTGCAGTGCCTGGATGGTGTGTTGGTGCATTGGTGTCTGCTGATGCATCTTATGCCCCACACGGCATAAGATGTGCGTGTTGGGTGTGCAGGTTGATTTGGTTGTGTGTTACGGAGAACGCGCAAACGCGGCGTCCTATGGCGCTGAACTGCTGCATGTGGCGCTTCGACTGCTGCTGCTGCTGCTGCTGCTGCTGCTGCTGCTGCCGTTTGCTGCGTGTGTGCTTGCTGCAGGCGGCAGAAGAGGTTTGGCCGCCATGCACCAATCCTCTTTGGGCAGCACCATGGCGGCCACTGACTGCCCTGGAGGCAGCGACAAAGTCAATGCCACCAGCAGCTGCTGCGGCATTGAGCAACATGGTTGTTGTAGGGTTCAGTCAGCCCAGCATGTGCCTGATCAACGTTCTTCAAAAGTTTGTAAAGCGAATGGATTGCCAAACTTGGAGCTCACAGTAGCGGGTTTGCGATATAGGCCCTGTGGATGTGATGTGGTATCATCACTGGGCTGGATGGTTCATCCTGCAACTGCTTCTACTGGTGATTCGGCTGGCCTGCAATCCAACATCCTGTTGAATCCTGTTGCTTAGGGTGTGCGCAAACCCGTCAGTGCCACTGACATGTTCATACAGCGTATGAGGCCGTTTGTATGTGGTTGCCAGTGCGCTAGAGTCGAAGGCAGCTGGCCGATTCCGCGCTAAGAAACTGAAGATTGATGGATTAGGTGGTTGCCCAATGAGCTTGTCATTGGCTCGCAAACGGGCGATGTTTCCGTCGTGTAACATCCAAACTGTGAAACTGCTGAAAGTTGAGGCTGCTTGCAGGTGGTTGGCGCACTTGACTGACCGGCAGGGAGTGGTTTGGGCATGCTTTTTTCCAGGCGCGCACGACACGCCCACTGTGGACAGGCCGCTCCAATTACCGGCAGTACCGGCTGGCCGGCGGTACAACGCTGTGCACATCGCTGTGCACATCATGATGTACTGATCAGTACAACCAAAGCAGTACAGTGGGTGGATCCAGCTTTGTTTACATGAACAGCCTCGGATGCAGGGGTAGGGTGACACTTGCTTGCCTTTTCATGCTAGAGTGCTTCTTCTTATACTTCACATCGGCAGTACACGGCTCATTGGGTTAGTGAGGCCGATACAGCAGAGCTGGTAAATTGCGGTTAAGCATGTAGCCTCTCAAGTGCCATGCTGACTGCCGAGTCAGTTGCGGCAGGGCCTGCACGGCACGCGAGCTGACCGACTGACATGGCAGAAAAAAACGTCGCATGGCAGCTGCAGCGCTGTTCTTTGTTGTTTGGTCACTTGACACAGCTGATGTGTTGTGTTAGCTTAATGCCGAGCATCATCAATTTGCACACAACTGCGTACAGTAGTAGCATCAGTGACTTGCACCGTCGCAGCGAGGATAAGGAGTTGTCGCCGTAGCGCAGGCTGCATGCCTACCATTACTTTTTGGAGTCTAAATAGTCGTTATGAGCGGTTCTGAGAGCGCTCTGTCACATCGAGTTGCTCCACCCTAGGCCCTCCTGCGCGAAGCTGCTCAGTCCTGTGCCCGTGGTCCTACGGGAGCAACGACTTTGTGGCAATTGTGCGTAACTGCAACCTGGCTGGTGTAGTCAAGCAGCAGGTGCCGCTGCGCAGTATCATGCATGATATGTCAAATTTCGCTGGTTTAACGGCTGCTCTGCCTGAGAAACGGCAGATCACGTTCATCCGGCAGTCTGCCATGCCATCTATACCGCGACCGCGCAAGCTGCAGCTAACACGGCCCGCACTCAGTGCACAGACATCTGCGGCAAAGCGCCAGAAGGTCTGATTGTGTTGTCACCACATTGCTGCACTTCTGCAGCAGCCCTGCACCATGGTAATGGATGCGTGTGGTTTGCATAATGATGCGTTGTGTGTAGCGTCCGCTGGGCGGTATTCATCATTGGTGGTGTGTCCAACACACGTAGTGCATGTGGTTTGTGCATTTTACCAGCTGCGTCGCTACATGCCTAACAGCTGCAGGTTGGTCACTGCTAGCTGACACTTCAAGTGACCCGGTGTCTATCCTGGCACTGGCACCTCACCGGCACTTCGAGGGGTGCTGCTGTCTTGCCTATGCCAGGATCACCACATTTTTTACCACGGCTTTACCACAGTTGCCCCACAGGCGCGGGGTGGCTGCCCAGGTGCTGGCGAGTGACCAGTTCCTGGCTCACTGCTGACTGCCTGTCATTTTTCCGCGTCTCCCCCCTGTTTGTAACCAACTACAAAGTAGTCCTACGGGAGCATTACACATGGTGCACCCGGCCCAGCTGCACAGTTCAACGTCTAAAACACTCGGTTAGAATTTATTTGAGCGAAGCTGTTGTGCCAAGGAGGCCTTGTAGTCCAATTGCCGCTGCATGACAGCAGCACATCACAGCCAGATCACCACCTTCAAGGCCCGCGTGAACTTCTTGATAGACGAACAATGCGCAAGCCTCCTCCTCCCCGCTTGATACGCACTTCAGAAGCTGGTAAGATTGGATGGCAGCGCCTACAGGAGCTCAAGACAGCCGTGACAGCGGCACCTGCACATGGCCAGGAGGCAGAAGGAGGCCTAGCCGGGGTGAGGAGCAGCACCATGCTAGCAACCTTGTCAACGTTGAGCAGAGTGCATACCATAACATCTCGGCAGGGGTGAGGTTCACCTTGAGCAAAGCCTCTGTGGCCTTCCGTGTGTTGCAGAACACCAGCAGGTGCAACTGTGTGCACTGTAGGCACCGGCACATGAAGAAGTTGATGCCAGCAGGGGCAGCAGCAGCGAGGCAACTTGAACACAGCAGACGAGAGAGAGGTGTGCAAGGGTGTGCGAGTGGGCTGCGGCTTTGTGTTTGTAGCATTACCCTGCGGGCAGTTACACCTGGGGCGCGAGGCAGGCTAGGAACGCACTGAAGCCTCGTGCTGCTTCTTGCCTGCTGTGCAGGTTGAGGCAGGGTTAATATTGCCACTGCCAAGGTTCATCATGCGCACAGCGGTGGCGATGATGGCGCTCGTGGCGACGACCATGGTGATGATGGTAACCATGACGCTCCAGATGATGCTCTGCAGGTGCGTGTCGGCTGTCAGCGGCATGCAGCAGCAGTGCTCCATCGGCCACTGCTGTGTTGTCACCGGGCTTCACAGCAGATACTGCAACAGTCATGGCGGGCAGGCGTAGCTGTGTACATAGCAGAAGATCAGGATGGTCTTGAGCAAACACAGCCTCCCTGCTAGCAGAGCACATGGTATGCGTCCCCAGCTGCTGGCACTGTGTACTGCATGCCTTTTGCCACAACATGCACCGACCCCTCAACTGATCTTCTTTTGCTCACCATCATGTGCCGGTGCAGGGCGCTGGCAGCAGCAGGCAACACCACCCAGCGGCCACGGCAGGGGTTTTGGCCAGACAGCACACCTGGAAGTTTATCAGTAATGACAGCTTCCTAGTTGAAGACATCTACTGTGGAGTGCGGCACGACTTGTACAAGCAGCTGGTGAGGAGCATTGATTGGAGTCTCCCGTTGGTTAGGTGCCTGCCACCATGCACAGCACCGCACATGCAATTATTTGGTGCACTGCAGCAGCCGGGCATCAGGCAGCGCAGCAGTTTTTCTGTGCTCTATGCCGACGACATGAGAATCAGGGACAGCGGAAGATGTGTGGTATCTGCAGGAGAGGGTAAGCGAGTGCTGTTCAAGGAGCTTGACAGAGCATGGCAGTTCTTCATCAGCGTGCTGTGACGTCAACACACTCTGCTGAGTCAGCATTCTGTGCACCAGCAATTTCACTTCCCTCCCTCAGCAGACATCATGGTGGGCTACGCACCATGCTCTGTCTGCAGGTCAGCGGAGATGTTCCTGCTGCGGAGCGCTGCGCTGGTGGCGGTGCACCAGGGCTGCTTGCACAGGTGAGCACAAGCTCAGCACGAGGTCGTAGAGCGTGGTGTCAAGCAGCCTCGTTGAATGTCTTGCCATATAGCTCCTGGCTGCATGTTGTCATCTCTGCATTTTTGGGGCGACACTCGATCTCCTTCAGCGGCGCGTCATGTGGCTAAGGGCAAGCAGGGCCAGAAAGGATGACCCTGCAATGGATACAAAGGCAACAGCCGACGGCAGAGGACACATGGGTGCAGTCATTGCCTTGCACCAGGCTAGTGGCGTGGGCAGCCGCAGATCAGAACCAGCTGGGGCTGTCTGTAGACAGCTAGCGGCAGCCTTACACCACCCACTGTGCACTGCACACAGCGTGTTGGCAGGGTGTTTGCAGCTGCGCAGCAGTCGTCACATGTTCAGTCCTCACTCACCACCACTGCAACTGCCTGGATTGCGCTCTATGCAGGCTGCATGAGCACAGCCACAAGTATATCACCAATGCCACACTTGCACCGCGAACAAAGCGACTCGTCCATCAAGCCCGTTGGGGCCACCTACTTACCCAAAAGATGCTAAGCAGATGGGATAAAACAGGGCAAACCAGCAGCCTGTGCCTCTTGTGTGGCAGGGAGGACGGCGGGCATCACGCCATCAGTGGATGCAAAGCATTGTCACAAACAGTGACCTTAAGACACAATGACGCAGGAACCGTCATAGTGAAAGCTATCAGGCGAGGAAGCCGAGGTGGAGAACTGGTCGCATCCGACATTGGCATACATAAGAGAAGCAGTGCAGAGGAACTCATTCACAAAGGCACCACACTGACTACGCGCCGCAAGTTTACCCAGGCCGACTTTGATGACCCGTATATGCCGAGCATTCCCCATAGAGTTCAACAAGCCTTGATAAACCAACGAAGCGTACCAGATGCCCTGATGTACGACGAGCAGTACAACAACGTATTTACTATAGTAGAAATCAAATATTGCAGGGACACCGACAAAGATACACAACGTGTTAAAGCAGCCGAACAGCATAAACACCTCCATGATAGCATCGCTGGGATGGATGACCAACCTGACCAGCCTGAAGAACAACATGACACAGGAATGACTGACCTGTGTGCCGCTATCTGTGGTGCAGACCAAACGCGCCCCAGCGTGTTCCAGAAAACGATCCTGCTCGGCGTTACTGGAGTGATATACGCAGAAACCGAGCAACAACTGACCACCCTAGGCGTGTCAGGACCGGCACTGAAGAAACTGCTGTCTGACCTACACTACACCGCCATCTCCGGCCTGGAAAGGATTTGGAGACAACGCGGAGCACTGCTCAAGCAGATGGGGCACCTCAAGATGGCCAACTGCAGTAGAGGCAAGAAAGCACGCATGAAGAGGGCCTTCAAGGTGCCATGTCACCGCAAGCACGCCAAGCGGCGGAAGCAGTGACACATCCCATCTTGTGGGGCTGACTGAGGCCGTCTACCTCAGCCAGTTGAAACCTCCCCAGTGGTCGGGCGACCACATGGTGGAGGGGTAGGGGGTGTGGCGCCGGAGACGGCAGGCCTGCCCTCGTTCCTTAAGTTACGCGAGCATCTGCATCCTTGGACACCGAGGATGCACCGCAGCCGTAACGCTGCAGCTATGCGTAGTCTCTCTCTCTCTCTCTCTGCAGGCTGCAGCCACGCCAGCACTCCTGGACGCCCTGGCCGCTGCAGGAATGTGCATACTACGGAAATCAGACCTAGTGCTTGAGGAGGTGAGCCACTCGATGTACCAATGCTGCTCAGCTAGCTGCAAGCGTGTAGTAGACGTCCTCCCTCCGATCCGTCTGCAGTGGGCAAGCAAACCAGCATCACAGCAAGATGGCTGTAACACTGCTGCTGCAGGGTCCTAATGCAGTGGCTGGCACAGGGGCTTGTGGCACAGTGTACAGGGGCTAATGGGAGGGCAATGAACTGGCAATCAAAGTGGCCAGCAGTGCCTTGCACGCTAGCTGCTAAAAGAGGAGGTCTTGGTCATGGCCTCCATGAGGCACCCGCACCTGCTGCAGCCCTATGCTTTTGGAGAAGATCCGCAGCAGCACTTCTGGGGCATTGTCATGCCGCTTTATGAGGGCGGCTCAGTGCGAGATGCCCTGGCCAAGCGTGGTAGCAATCCCGAGGTCAGCAGCAGGGCACAGCAGCATGTTGCCCACTAAGGGCCCACTGCCCATACAACAGCATGCGTACCTGCCCCAGCGTTGTTTCATGACACCATGTAAGAGATGGCACATGACAGCACCTGGCAGCAGCGTGCTACAGCTTGTAGTCGGCCGATGCTCAAAATGCTGGTAGGTAGCTGGCAGCATGTAGCTGGCCGAATTGCTATCTATCTCTGTGCCAACTACATCCCGTTCTTGCTCTCTGCCGCTGCTGCGCTTCTCCTCGCAGACCATGCTGTCAAAATCTGAGCGAGTGATAATCGCTCACAAGGCTGCATGCGGCATCAACTGCACGGACCAACACCAGACAATACACATGGACATCAAGTGCAGCAACCTGCTGTGTGACCTGTTCAACAATCGCAATATTAAAGTGGCAGTGGCTGATCTTGGACTCAGCAAGCGGCGGGCGGGCCCCTTCATGTCAGATGCAGGCTGTGGCACCCCTAACTGGTGAGCCATGAATGTGCTGGTTTGGTGGGGCATGGTAGCTTGGGTGTTGGGTGTGTGGTGTTTGGCAGCATGTGCTACTGTGCAGGAGCCTGATGTATGTATGTGTGTGTGCGGTGTATGACGTGCTTAAGTCCATACTTGCGGATGGTGTGTGCGCAGGTATGGAGGTAAGCGGGGATGGCAGCAGGTTGTGCCGCAAACTGGTTGTTGTTGCCTTGCAGGCGATGGGCCGCACTGTTTGCTTTTTGTGCAGCTCTGGTGTAATGGCACATAGACAGATCGCTGGTCTGTGTGCTGTGTGGACATAGGGAAGAGCTTGGCTTTACAGGATAGCACTCAGGCAGCTTTAGCAGTCCGCAATTATTCTGCCTGTCGCCCCCCAGCTGACCGGCTGCTGCCTGCATTGCATTCATACTTGTTGCCTTGCCCAGGATGGCGCCAGAGCATTACCAGGATGGAGCAGAGCTGACCGACAAGGTAAGCGGCGGGCAAATCAGGCGTGACAGCAGTACTACAGCAAATTTGCACCAACAGCTGGGCAAGCTGTCAGCCTTGGCAGCAGTTGTACAATGCTGAGTCTGGCCTGCTTAACTTCTCCACAGTTCATGCATGCAGCATGAACCTGGGTGTGGTGTGCCTGCAGGTTGATGTCTACTCTTTCCAAATTACCAAATTACCAAATTACCAAAGTAGGGCCACTGGCCCACCCGCAAAGGAGCCAAACAAGGCTCATGGGGTCCACAAAACTCAAAAGAAGACCATCAACCGAAAGAAGCCACAACCTCAACAAGCTCAGAGAGCTCAGAACTCAGAAAGGAGCCAAACAAGGCTCATGGGGTCCAAAACGTCTCTCCACAACCAAAGGGGGGAAAGGAAGGCAGAGCATGCACACACAAGCAGCCAACATACAGTATAGCCTAGCGGTAAATCCATGCGAAAGGGCACGATATCTGGTAGCAGCATAGGTGGCACGGTGAACCACGCAACAAACCAGGATGGGGGTTGTGGCCCTCCTCTGTGGGGGCAGCATACTCCTCAAACAACAGCACAACCGAGAAACAATTATGGATGTCAGCATGGCTCAGGTGGCATCAAAATGCAACATTATGCGCAAATTCCAAAAGGTCCATAGGCAACCTTGTCTCAAGTGGCATACTGGTGAAAGCTCAAAGAACTCAAAACGCTGACAAACGCAGCACTACAAGCACAAAGGCAAGATGATTGCTGTGACAACGATGCTATGACATCACTTAAACGTAACACTCGCCAGGGCAGCAACAAGCGTCGGCGCACAGAGAAGAAGGGGTTACAAGGTGCGTTCAAGCAGCTACGCCGCAACGGGCACCAGAGTTGAAAAGATTGCTAAAAGCTCAGCGCGGGCCGTCACTCGAAAGGAGGCCCACCCCTAGAAAAAGCCTCAGTGTGTAAGTTTCGGCATTTGGCCATGCATGCACAGCCGCCTTCCTTACTCCACGCAGTATTGCCCCCACAAGTGTTGTCAGTGTACCTCCAGAGGAGAATTGGTGTCAATGGAAATCTGAAGTGCTGCCAACAGTGTCAGTGACGGCATGCAGTGCTAAAAGTGCACAGGGCCGCCATGCACTTCCGGCACTGCGAGCAGGCTGGGCTCTCAAGTCACTACACCACCCCGGGCGTCACCCCGTTAAGGGTGATGAGGACTAGAGGCAACAAGAGGGTAACTGAGCAGCAAAAGGCTGTAGGGCTGAGAATCAGACACTGCAACCACATATTGCAGTGGCATGCTAGTGGCTATCAACAAAGCCGGACAACCTTGAACTGACCAGGGGCAAGGATCAAAGCTACAGCAACAATGCACGCTCAGAAGAAGGGTGGCAGTAGCAGCGGCAAACCATGTTGCACCAACCCCGGCTGCACCATGACATGGCAGGGCCCTGGGGCAATGACAGGACATGTCGGCGCACACTGCAGACAGACTATATGCCTTGATACACATACATGTGCTCAAATCAACTCCAATCCAGGCATGCTGCGTAGGTGCACCCATGCAGCTGTACCTGCCCAACAGAACGGCTGCACATGCAGTGTTCAGCAGTCGATCATCACAACCCAGGTCTGCAATGCTGGAGACCCGGGTTCAAATCCCGGTCCAACCGCCCGTGGCTGGGCTAAAAAAGCAACCGGAAGTGACGGATTTGTGCGGGTGGTTTCGATCGCCCAAACAATGAAGATGAAACTGGGTACAATTACAAGAATCCCTCATGAGCGGAACAACGGCTCGCTGGGCTAGTGCCTGAGGCAGGTTCAGTCCTGTACTACTGTATTGTATTGCATTGTTTTGCAATCCAAAAAGCAGCATGTCAAAGGAATGGCGACCCCGCTACCAGCAGCGTGCATGCGGGTGCGGCAACATGACTTAGCCATATCAAATCACACGACAATCTTCAAAGAAAGTGCACTGTTGCACTTTTGAAGCCATTGCTTTCGGTGTGGTGCTGTGGGAGCTAGCGCATCACTGCATGCAAACACCCTACCCACGCTACACTGCTGCGCAGCTGAAGCGTGGTGAGCACGTCCGGGGACGGCAGGCGCCCGCCCTTGCCTGAGGGCTGGCCTGCTGCTTACACTGAGCTGATGTGCGATTGCTGGGCACAGTCAGCACAAGACTGGCCTTGTTTCGATGAGGTGGTGTGTAGGCTGCAGATGCTGCTGGTCAGCATGCGTGGTGGGTGACAGTCTGGCAGAAGGCGGTGCCCTGAGCATTCAACTTGACTCGTGTCTGGGCAGGTAGTGGTAGTATCAAGCATGCAGCGGGTTTGCACACCTGGTGGCTGTGACACAACCGCAGCTGGCAAGTGAAGAAAAGCAGCACCTAGCATGAAAAGGCAAGCAAGTGGTTGGTCATCGCTGGCTGGGCAGGACTGCGGCTGGCGTGTCGGTGATGCGTCGTGTTTGGGCAGGACTGCGGCTGCGTGCAGCTTATTTTTATAGGCTGGGCGCGACGGCGGCCGTTGGTGGTGTTGGCAACTTGGGCACAACGGGTGCTGCTTTGAGTGTTGTGAGCATCAGGGCACATTGAGTGTTGCATTGAGTGTTTTGAAGCTTGTATCAGGTAAAGACACAGGAAAGGCGCTAATCCTGTGTGGTTGTGCTGCCCTCCTGTGTCTTACAGATGGGATGTGATTCGCTGTATGCATGATGCTTTGGGTCATGCTGGTGTTCAGCAGACGTGTGCGTATCTGCAGCAGCATTTTCACTGGCGTGGCTTGCCTGGTGATGTCCGACTGTTCGTGGCTCAGTGTGATGCCTGTCAGCGCCGGCGGCTGGCGCTGCCTGCACCTTTCCCCATGCAGGAGCCTGTCGTCCGGGGACCGTTTGAGCACGTGCACATTGATTTGTGTGGTCCTTTTGTGACTCCCTGTGCGGATATTCATGGGCGGTTGTATCTGCCTGATGCGCAAGAGAAAGTTTTCAAGGCTTGGGTGGTGGTTATGATTGACTATTTCACAAAGGCTGCGGAGTTTGCTGTGATATACGATAAGACAGCAGCTTCAGTTGCGCGGGCATTTTACTTCAGTTGGATCTGCCGTTACTTTGTGCCTAGTCATGTGACAAGTGACAACGGCACAGAGTTTGAGGTTCAATTTGGCCATTTGCTGGCACGTTTGGGCATCAAGCATGTTCACACTTCGGCATGTCATCCTGCTGCTAATGGTGTGGCGGAGCGGCTGGTTGGTTCCTTCAAGAGCATGCTGGAACGCCATGTGAATTCTCATCCGATTCACTGGGTGCAGAGTGTGCCTGTGATGCGACAGCAGTACTGGGCTCGTGCACATACGACCCTGGGCATTTCGCCGCAGGAGATGGTGTTTGGCCGGCAGCCAGTGCCTGTCTTGCCTTTGGCGCGTGATGCGCTAGCGGTAGCAGCAGCTGCTAGGGTGTGCGTGTGGCCTGAGTTGTTTGAGTGTGAGCATCCAGCCTTGCATGCAGCGCAGCTGCGTCAGCAGTTGGCAGTTGTTGATCAGGATGTGTTTGCCAGAATCAAGCAGCAGTTTCAGCGGAATGCGCGTGCTTGGCCCCTGCGCGGTGCCCGTCTCACTGTTGACAGCTCTGTTTCTTTTAATAAAGGCGATCTGGTGTTGGAGGTGGTTTCTGGTCCTGTGGCTAACTTGGGAGACGGTGTTCGTGGCCCTTTCCGTGTGCTTGAAGTTCGCGATAATGGTGTGGTTTTGCTTACTACTGGTAGCACTGGGTTTCGTGATGCTGCTGCATTTACGCGCCACGTCAGCAATCTGGCTAGATACCTGGACAAGCGCTCTGTGCGTGCTGCTCTGGCAGCGTCCTAATTTTGGTGGGATGCAGCTTACATGCGTGCAGCGGTGGTAACATATCCAGTGCTACATAATGTAGTGTGTGATTTGCAGTAATGTGCTGTTGCTGTGCTCTGCTCTAGGGTTGTTATATCCTGCAATAACACATGCCCAGTTCCTGGGCCTGCCTATAGTCAGCACACTCGCCACAGCACATTGTTGGGTGTTTTAGTCTGTGTTTCTCAGTGGTGCTCAGTGGCTGGCTTTCAGGGGTGCGGGTTGTTACCACCGCTGTGCCGCATCTGCATGTCCCTAGCTGGAGTTTTGGTGGTTGCCTGAATTATTGTGTCGCTGTTGATGGGTTTGGTGTTGTGTTGCTTGTGATGGCTCGCTTGTGCTTCAGTCTTCTCTTTTGGGAGGGGGTGAAGGGATAGGCTACACACAGCGCTTTAGTGTATGAACTACTACAGCCGTGAGTTGTGAGTTCGGGATGGAATGGTATCAGCGCTTCTGTGTGTATGCCTGCGGTACTAAGAGTCAGCCTGATGCACTGCGCTTCTGGACACAGCTGGTATGATGTTATGTTGTGTCAGCGTAACGGTTATAGCAGGAAGCTTATGTATGCCATGAGTCAGCGGCTGGAACTATGAGGAGGAAGAAGGAAAGTATGTTGCAGCGCTGCAGTTAAGCGTTTGCAGGCGATGTGGGCGTCTCTTCCCGCAAGGTAACAAATCCAGTGCTACAGCATGGACAACCAGCTGGTAATAGACACGCAAGCACTGATGTGAGGGACAGTAAGAAATGCCAGCTGCCTTGCATAACATACAAATGCATGAAGAAGAGCAGCAACATATCCAGCAAGCTTGCACATCAAAAAGTGCTGCAAAAAGCATGACTATCAAATCATCAAAAATGATGACCACCAAATCAGCAACTGCACAAAACAGCTGAGAAGTACGAATCCAACATGTGGCAAGCCGACGAGCAAAATGGCTGCCCACTCATACCTTTCCATCCTGCATATGCTTGTGTGTCCTGTGATGTCAGCTATGATACTAGTGATGATTACTGCTTCCAATACAAGCTGAAGTACCAGTGAGTAGTTCTGCTTCAAATGCATACGCTGTGCTCCGCACTGAGATATCTCAGCACATCGATGTGCTATGCTGCTTACACGGCCTTGCAGCTAGATCAGTGCAACTGCTGTTGAAGTTCAACTGCATGTACCGCACCACAAGAGCGGTTGCACAAGATGAGTGATATGGATGGCTGATACGGGTGCGTGCAGGTGGATTAGGTGTGCGCAAAAAGGCGTGGCCAGTGTGCAGACATTTGTCGACTGTGCTCGATGCTGCTGCACTCAGTGTCTACATGCCTTAATGAATGCAGGCTGAAAAATTGTTAGTGATGTAAACTGCTTCATGTATCGCATGTTGTGCCGCTGCTTCTGACATGCAACTTCTGCCACACTATTAGTACTGTCTGCTGTGGGCAATGCAGCTGATACTAAATGCTGTTGTACTGGTGACATCTGCAGCAGCGTGTCTGACAGGACCGTCCTGAAAAAAAAGAAAAGTGGCAGCAGCCTAAAACCCCCTGCATGCGTGCTGCTGCTGCCATTAAATGCTGCTGCTGCTGAGAGAGAGAGAGAGAGAGAGAGAGAGAGAGAGAGAGAGAGAGAGAGAGAGAGAGAGAGAGAGAGAGAGAGAGAGAGAGAGAGAGAGACTACGCATAGCTGCAGCGTTACTGCTGCGGTGCATCCTCGGTGTCCAAGGATGCAGATGCTCGCGTAACTTAAGGAACGAGGGCAGGCCTGCCGTCTCCGGCGCCACACCCCCTACCCCTCCACCATGTGGTCGCCCGACCACTGGGGAGGTTGCAACTGGCTGAGGTAGGCGGCCTCAGTCAGCCCCACAAGATGGGATGTGTGGTCGCCTGTGCCTCAGCCCACTGCATCAACACTCATATACTGTTGTCCAAGCAGCCAATCATCTGCAAAGTTTTGTTTAGCACAGCATGCTTGTGCAGTCTCAGCGCTAATATGGCAAGCACCTATCTTGTACGTCAGTGTCACTGCTTCCGCCGCTTGGCGTGCTTGCGGTGACATGGCACCTTGAAGGCCCTCTTCATGCATGCTTTCTTGCCTCTACTGCAGTTGGCCATCTTGAGGTGCCCCATCTGCTTGAGCAGTGCTCCGCGTTGTCTCCAAATCCTTTCCAGGCCGGAGATGGCGGTGTAGTGTAGGTCAGACAGCATTTTCTTCAGTGCCGGTCCTGACACGCCGAGGGTGGTCAGTTGTTGCTCGGTTTCTGCGTAAATCACTCCAGTAACACCTAGCAGGATCGTTTTCTGGAACACGCTGGGGCGCGATTGGTCTGCATCACGGATAGCGGCACACAGATCAGTCATTCCTGTGTCATGATGTTCTTCAGGCTGGTCAGGTTGGTCATCCATCCCAGCGATGCTATCATGGAGGTGTTTATGCTGTTCGGCTGCTTTGGCACGTTGTGTATCTCTGTCGGTGTCCCTGCAGTATTTGATTTCTACTATAGTAAATACGTTGTACTGCTCGTCGTACATCAGGGCATCTGGTACGCTTCGTTGGATTATCAAGGCTTGTTGAACTCTATGGGGAATGCTCGGCATATACGGGTCATCAAAGTCGGCCTGGGTAAACTTGCGGCGCGTAGTCAGTGTGGTGCCTTTGTGAATGAGTTCCTCTGCACTGCTTCTCTTATGTATGCCAATGTCGGATGCGACCAGTTCTCCACCTCGGCTTCCTCGCCTGATAGCTTTCACTATGACGGTTCCTGCGTCATTGTGTCTTAAGGTCACTGTTTGTGACAATGCTTTGCATCCACTGATGGCGTGATGCCCGCCGTCCTCCCTGCCACACAAGAGGCACAGGCTGCTGGTTTGCCCTGTTTTATCCCATCTGCTCAGCATCTTTTGGGTAAGTAGGTGGCCCCAACGGGCTTGATGGACGAGTCGCTTTGTTTGCGGTGCAAGTGTGGCATTGGTGATATACTTGTGGCTGTGCTCATGGTTCATGTGTGGACACATGGTCATCCAGCTGCTGAAGTATATGGATTCCTGATTGGAGGAGCCTAGCTCGCTTGTTTCCATAGCTACGGTGGCCAAGGTTTCACTCATGTTGGCTAGCGGTACCATGCGGGTCTGCGGCCCCTCTCCAGATTCGGGCGGGGAGGCAGCTACTACTTCAGTGTGGGGCCAGGCCATACTGTCTCTGTTGTTGCTTGGGTGAGAGAACTGGCGGGTGTCAGATCGTGGTTGGTCTCCCTTGGCCACTCTGCCGGCCGCCTGGTCTGCCTCTTCATTGCCCACAATTCCAATGTGGCTCTTCACCTTCCACAGGTGAACAATCCCTGCGTGCGAGGCTACGCTGCTTGCTGTGTGCCTGATGAGGGCAAAGTGGCGATGCTCCAGCATGTCCTGGGGCCGCGTGTTTGCCTTGAAGACCTGTCTGATACATCCCAAACTATCAGTGGCTATGTGCAGTGCACCATCGGTGGGCATGTGCTTTGCCGCTTCCTCCATGGCCACAGAGATTGCTGAGAGCTCTGCTCTGTTAATTGTATCGACGTGCCTTTCTGGAGTGGAGCAGTCAATCGGGATGGTAGTCGATTTCCTCCCCGTGAGGGGGTTGGCGGGGATGTGTATCGCTGCTCCTATGCCAGGTCCGTTGGTGGGTTGGTCCTTAGGCAGCACACTGCCATCAGTGTAGATAAAGCTCCTCCAGTCGTGTTGCAGTGGTGGTATGTCTGCCTGAGGGATTCGCAGCGTCGCAATGGCATCCTGTACTGCTCTGCGTGTCAGGTTTCCAGGCTGGGCTCCGTCTGGGAGGCTGAGCGCGGCTTGCTCTATTTGGCTGACTCCTAGGGCCCTGTAAATGTCTGCGATGCGTTGCGTGTTGCCATGGTCGCCTGTCCCGGTGTGTGCGTGTACGGGAGTAACAATCTTATCAATGGTGGGCACCCGGGGGCGTTGATCGCAATCGGTTGGGCACTGCCGGAACTTATGTGGCAGTGTGATATTATTGACGTCCCTCGGCGGCATTTCTTTGTTTACCAATCTGTCACTTTCCCATCTTAGATGTTGAAGAGGGTGTCTTTTGGAGTCTCTATTGGGGAAGATTTCCATCATCCTGCTTTTGAACGTGTCCCATGGCTCTTGCTCCCAGAATGGGAGATGCTTTTGAAACCCTGCCACGTTGCCTACTGCCAGCACTATCGTGTTCCATTTCAGCCTGCTATGTAGTCCATGGGGCTTGTTCCCTGGGGGCTGTAGCTCCATCCTGCTGCTGGGTATGAGCAGCAGGCGTCTGCAGCATTCAGGGTGGCGGTACACCCAGTGCATGTATGGAGCACCGCTATATCCGTCCTGGGCATCGGAGTAGCTGGGCAGGAACAGCAGATGAAGGTGGGTTTTTCCCTGGTGGCTTTTGCTGAGTACACTGCCCACTTGACTGCTTGTTCGGCAGCGGCATGGTCGAAGTCAGGCACTGCAACGCTGGCCCCAGTCCACTTGCTGCTGTATGCATTGCCTTGTGCTCCAAACATGCGGTCTTCTTTAAAGAGAGAGTAGTACTTGCTGCAAGCCGGGTGGGCATTTAGTGGGCTGGCAAAGCGCTCATGCTTGCAGCCCAGCTCGTAGAACAAGTAGTCCTTGAGCGCGGGTGGCAGTGTGCACTGCTGCTTCTCTGTGATTGTTTTGTCGCCATGGCCTGGCATGCTGTTGCCTGGTGTATAGCGTGTCACCAGCTTGAGCACATCTTGCTCGTATGTTGTGGAGCCGAGCCTGCGCATGAACTTCGCATGCTTACTCTGCATGTGTTTGTATCTGTGGTGCAGTGCTGCTGCTGTTGCAGGCTCCAGCACATGCTCGCAGCGGCCGTCTGCATGGTAGATGCAGGCCAGTTCTCTGTGGCAGCAGGCTGCCCCTTTGCTGCTGTTGAAGACACTGGCCAATGGACACGTGGCGAAGAAGCGTAATGTCTTTTTACACAGCCAGGTTGCACTTCTGCTCTCTAAACTTATCACTCGTCTGTGCTGAAGCACCTGTCCATGCTGTGGAGCCAACCAGATACAAGGAGTCCAACTCCAACCTGAGTGTGCACCGGTGGCTGTGCTGAAGACGATGTGCTGGGATGTGGCGCATCGAGTTTGAGGCACGCTCAGCAAGCTTGGAGGTGCTGCAGGGGTTGCTGCTCTGTTGCTCCTGTGTCTGAGCACATAACCACCGAATTACCAAAGTAGGGCCACTGGCCCACCCGCAAAGGAGCCAAACAAGGCTCATGGGGTCCACAAAACTCAAAAGAAGACCATCAACCGGAAGAAACCGCAACCTCAACAAGCTCAGAGAGCTCAGAACTCAGAGAATCAGTAACTTCAGAAGCACTACTAGTAATGCCATCACTGGGAAGCAACAAATGTGCCAACTCTGGATCGCTACGTACCAGTAAGCAACTGTGTATGAAAGCAGCAACCTTACTTTGTCTTTGCCGCATAAAGTCTGCCAGACATCGCCCGCTTGGGTTTGCTAATGCACTTGGGTTCTGCCAACCACCGAACTCATCAAACAGACACCAAAAACGCTCCCGGACTAGCTCGTAAGCATCACACTCAAACACCACGTGGAACTCATCCTCAACCTGGCCAGCAGCGCATCGGGTGCAAAGCCGCTGATGTCTAGGTAACAAGGAGTTGCCAGCCCTCTCCCACCGACCAGTAGCCACGCGCAAGTCATGTGCACCCAGACGAAAACGCATCAATGACGACAGGTGGACTTTGTTGAGGCCAGCAGTGTTGTGCACATAGTCTGGACACCAGCCAGACGGCTGTGACATATCCAGCTGATCAAGTGATGTGCATGCAAACCAGCTCTCGTACGTAGAATGCATGACAGTATCGGAACCAGCAACTCTGGGATCGGTGGGTAAATCATGCCACTGCTGATACAACCAAAACTGAAAAGCCTCATGCACACAGCGCATATCAGACTCCTCAAGGCAGTGCAGACCGACCAGTGCATCAGGTATGTCGCCCAACGTGCCCGTGCGGGTATGCAACGTGCGCACAAGGGACCTAAACTGCCAGAACCACAAGGACTTTTGCCTACCCTGATCAGCGCTGCTTGGGTAGGTGCGCATACTGAGGTCTCTGTTCTCCTGCATTGCTAAAAACAACCAGTCACTAGGCGGCCGTGAGACCACCCGGTCCCACAGGTCCCAGCAAGCTGTGAACCAACCACTGATCAGGGGTCTGCAGCCAAATTCACGCAATAGCAGCTGCCTGCAAGTAGACTTGCGAACACGCCCAGCCAACATACGCAAAAACATGAACTGCACCACTTGCATGTCATTGCTAAGCGCCTTGGCAACGCCCTGCGGCCCACTTCCGCAGCTATGAAGCAGTGCAGGGGCCCACACTTCTGAGCAGTAGCCCAAGATTGGCGAGACCAGTGAGTTGAACAGGTGCACCTGCAAGCCAAGCCCCGTGATGTGGTGGTCAGCGCAGCGGGAGCGCATGGCCCACATTGCCCGCGAGCCAGCAGCTGCCAGGGACGAAACACATGCTGTAACACCCTTAGTCTCATGGAACACACATCCCAAATACCTGAACTCGCTGCTTCTGGGCACAGGCACACGCACACCATCCCTGCCAACAAAGGTCCACTGCGCAGGACCCCGGTAGCGCTGGTGGCCAAATACTACCACCTCTGTTTTTCCCACATTCACCTCCATATCATAATGCGCGCAGAAGGTACTCACAGCATCCAGCAGTTGTTGCAGCTCCTCCTGACTGCTGGCTAGTAAGGCCAGGTCATCCGCATACAGCAGCAGTCTCAGCAAGCGCCCACCCAGCTGCACACCGCATTCACGCGCGCGCTCCTCCAGCCACTGCTCTATGCGATCAAAGAAGATGCCAAAGAGCAGCGGAGACAGGGGGTCGCCCTGCTTCACGCCCCTGGTGCTGTCAAAAGGCTGGCCTGCAGTGCGTCCAAATTTGGTGATCATAGGGGCATGCCAGTACATCGAAACAATCGCACGGAGCATGTTATCACGCACACCAATGTCGCTTAGACACTTCATCAGCAGGTCGCGACGTACAAGGTCATAAGCCTTCCTGAAGTCCACAAAGCACGCAAACAGGTGCTGCTTATCCAACCTGCTCTTATCGATCAGATGCTTGAGGACGAACACGTGGTCACTGGTGCGGCGGCCAGGCCGAAATCCTGCCTGACCAGAAGCCCTGAAACCGTGCTGCTCACAAAAAGCCGACAGACGCTTCTCCAAAATCATGCTGTAGAGCTTGCCCATGGTTGAACCAACGGCAATACCACGATAGTTATCCTTGACACTGACATCACCACGCTTGAACACAGAACACAGGTAGGCAGAACTCCACACAGCAGGCACATCCCCAGTGGAGAAAGCATGGTCTAGGATGTCACGCAACTCACTCGATAATGTAAAAAGATGCTTAAAAGTGCCATCTGGTAGCTCCACCTCACTGTATGCACCTTTTAGCAGTTCACCACGCATGCCATCAGGGCCCGCCATACGGCCATTCTTCATGCGCAATAGAGCACACTCCACTTCCTCAACACTGATGCTGGAGTTCAAAGCTGCTGCAAATCCGTCAGTCACAGGGGCAGCCTGACTTTCAAGCGACGCCGTCAGCTCAGACACAGACGTAGCACACTCAGGCAGGCTATGCTGGCCACTGGAGCCATACAGTTGACGCCAGTGCGCATCAAACCCTGCAGGATCCTGGGCGGCACCTGGGGCAGCACGGCCCTTATATGCAGTCCAAAATCGCCGCGGATTGTGCCGCGGATTGTGCCGCAAATCAAAATCGCCGCGGACTGTGCCGCAAATAACAGCAAGAGTCTCCAAGCTCCACTACACGGCAGTCTTGGCAGAATCCAGAAGCCCCAGTGTAATTGAAGCACTCTGCCAGACGCCGCCTTTTTTGCAAATCCACACCTGCCATGTGCGACCCTGTTGAATGGTAACAGCCTGCCATGCTCACTGTCGAGCCCCTTGAGTTGACACGCCCATAGCCACCTTGTCTTTCAGCCAACCTTGAACCTCCAAGCCAAAAAGCTTCAAACAACACAGCGGCGTCCTGATGATCTTTTCCCAAAGCTACATGCCGGCAGCACTTCACGACGACCTGGCGCTAATTGGCAAGGGTCGGAGACAAAGGGCGCATGCAGGAACAGCAAGCGTTGAAGACCACAGTTGACATCCATATGCCACCTCAACATCTGCTCTGAGACGAGTACTCCTGGCTGAGCGGTTGAGCAGGGCCACAACAGGACTGCCAGCTGGTACAGTGCTGCTGCCGCCATAGCATGTGGGGGAAGCGTCCTTAGAGTGAACTGCAGGAAAGCGCAGACAGCAGAGGAAGAAGCAGGCAGACCTTCCCAAGCACCCCTGCTCTACGGGATGCATCAGCCATATGGCTGCCCACTGGCTGCAGACAGTGCTTTGCTTACCCATGTGTGCTTACACAGCAGTTGCAACCCATACCCACGACACCCAGGACCTGACTGCTGCATGTTGCTGTTGGTTTCCCAGCAGGGTGCGCATACTGTTGCCGTGGTTGCCGGCGTCCCTGGCTGCTGCACACTGGCCTGCTGCACATCCTTTTGCCTTATGTTTGTATCAGCCCAGCCCTAAGCAGTCCTAGAATGCCTCCCAGGTTGCACGATGAGCCTAGCTGCATGCCTGCTGAGCTGGATGCAGAGTCGAGATGATCGCATTGCTGGGCGCTGTGCTGCTGCGAAGGTCCTGTACAGTGGAACATGTTCCACTGCCCGTACTGCTGATAGTAGGCCCGATGGCGATGGTTGTGCTGCAGTGTTCTCAAAAATGGGTGTCTTGACACGCTGTTGTCGAGGAAACGGGAAACACGGGACGAGCGTGCGGTCGTTGACCATGATTAAGGCGAGCCGGCCACCCTTGCAAGGGAATACCAATTGGTATTATCAGCGCACATCGGGCCTGTGGCAGAGCAGGGGCGAGGCAGCGAGGGCACAAAAAGAGAAGTAAAGCGGAATCCATGCACAACAGGCAGCACCAAAGCAGAAGCACCTGCATACATACATAACAATGTGGCTGAGTTGTTGGAGCGTGTACACTGGCGACACATGTGTCGCCAGTACAGGGGCCTTGATGGGCAGCTGCAGAGCATCTCGGCAGCGGCGAAGACACAGGCAGAGGGGGATGTGCGGGCCGTCAGTATTTACTCGCCAGTCATATCAAGTGGTGCTGCAGCTCCGTCGGAGCTGCTCCGAGCCTTCCTTCGTCACTTGGCCACTTTGAGAAACACCCGCACACATTCGACAGGAAATTTAACGATGACACCACAAAAATAAGGAAAACAACTAGTGAAGGGATAAGTCGGGGCTGGCTTTAATAATATTGACTCGCGAGTTTGTTAGGTAGAAGAGTGAGCTTTCACGGCAGTTTGTGCACAATGATCTGATTGTTCACCTGCACTTGCTAATAAACTGCTTGCGATGTGCAGTGCCAGCAAGATCCCATCAACACGCTGCAGCAGGCACGCTGGACTGTCAAAGAGGAAGGGACAACGTGCAGGCGCGCCCAAAGTTGGGAACAACAGTATGCGTGATGCTCAACATCAATAGACAAGCCAGAGTATCATCATGTGAAATTCCAGGCACAGTTCAATAAACATGCTGCTGGAGCTGCCGCACTTCTCCTTGCAGCTACAGCACCACCAAAGCTCTCCAGATCCAAAGCTTTGCAGCTTCAAGGCAGACTGCCCCCCCCCCCCCGGGCCCGGGATACCATCAGGATGGGGAGTAGCCGGTCATGCACGCATTACCACCAGTGTGCACCGTCAGTCGGGCTATCAGCTGCTTACTGTTAACTCTGGACACCATGGGCAGTGGACTGGCCAACAGCAAGCCACACCTGTTCCTTGCCGAACCCACCATTGACTTGCCTAACTCTTAAGCGTGTCTCCAATCCTTTACTTTGCTCGATTGTTGCGCTGTACCGAATAGGAAACAGTTACAGTCACGTTGTTCAATCAAGTTGTCAAGTTGCCAAGTTGTCAAGTTGGTCAGGCAACCCCGGCATATTGTTTGATTATTTATATGATTCCTCCTGACAGTGAGTGAACATGAGTTGGTGTAAGTAAACGTGAGTTTAAGCCACGTGAGTGCTTCATCGATGAAAGGGATATCCCTTTAAATATTTTCGAAATAGAAAACCAAATGGACCATGCATTCGAGATATTTAAACTGTAGGAAATTGTTGTCGCACAAAATTCGAAAAATTATATTGACTGGGAGGTTTCCGTAACATCGCGCGGGAGAGGTTCTAGGGGCTGCTGACGGTCAATATAGCAATAAGGGCAAGTTTTGATAACAATAGTGCCTTCCTCAGCCTGTATACAGCCCGATCGACCGCACAGCTTGTCATCCACACTCCTGTCCACTGAGCGCCGTGTTTATGGACCTTCTTCAAGCGTTTCTTTCTGTTACACAGCTATGCGAAGTGTATTTCAAAAACATGAGCCAGCCAAAGCCTGCTGCCAAGCAGGCGAAATTGTGCGTTGATATGTTGAGTTTCTCGCATGGGCAATCCCACCACTGCAGTGCAGTGGCAGAGGCAATCATCAATGCACAATTGTAGTGAGTTGTGCGAAAACTGTAATGAGTTGTGCGAAAACTGTAGTGAGTTGTGCGAAAATCCAGTAGGGCTCAGGGCGCTGCATACTGCGTGTATAAGGCCTGAAACAGCTTAAAAGGGGTCTGCGGCAGCTATTCGCGAGAAAACCACAGCAGTTCGCGAATGTTGGAGAATGACGGAAATGTTCGTCCCGCTCCATTCGCGAATATTAGAAAGTCAAAAAAAATCTAAAGAAAAAATAAGCCATTTGCGAAAACTTATACCGTGAATACTTAGAGTGATTACGGTACCTGTACGAACATTGCTCATTGCTCCCTCCAGACTCGTGCCTCGAACATGTCAGTGACGTGCCATGTGCATTTACTTTCATACACAGACAGTTGCACGTGGTTGCCAGCACCCGTGCTAGGCGATGCTGCTGCTGACTGCATGCATGGCACTTGTGCTCTTGTTGCTGGCTAGTGATGTGCTTTCCTTGTTCGTGTGATTCACTACGTGACCTGGAATGACTGTGAAATATTCTGCTTGGTAAACGAGCGTGATTGCGGGGCAATGCAGCACCTCAGGCAGTGCCAACACAGCATGCTCAACACACAGCACACCCTAAACCTGAAACCGTCTGGCAGCTGCATAGTGCTAGTGCCCGCCTCTCATACTACCACAAACCAAAGCTGGTCATGTTAACTGTCTTCAATGTCACCATGCACGTCCGGTAGGCCGTGGACTTCTGCGAGTGCGTAACAAGCAAGCCTTGCTTGAAGGGGAGATCATGAGCTCCTCCCCGTCAACAGACTCATCCTTCTACTCATACGAGAGTTACTATAGCGACGATGATGATGCCGTGTTCTATGGCATGCATGGCACGGGGGGCATGTATGCAGAGTTTCTGGAGCATGCCCCGCCAAGCAGAGACGACTACAACGGGGACCCTTCCCTAGATCGCACAGCATACTTTCTGGGGGAGCTACAAATCCCAGTCAAGGCAAGCACGGGCTCCGGCTCATGAGGATGCTTAGCAGGCTTGGAACAGTACAGCAGTGCAGGCCCTGACAGGTGCTGCGCTTCATTGCGCTGCAGTGGGTCACCTGAAAGGTGAATAGCAGCATTGGCGCTCCTCATGATTTATTAGTATACATGATGTTCTAAATATACAACCTTGCTGTGCTGTGCACTAGGAGCTGCTAGCAGCAGCAGGCTGCCTGCTTTGTCCCAACACGTGCTGTGCCATGCCACATGCTGCCTTCTGTTTTGCGCTATGCTGTGGTTTCCGCTGTGCAGGCTGCTAAGGGCTTTACAATTCCAGAGTTGAAGCAGCGTCTGGTGCCGGATGGCCTGCGCCACAGGCCTGGCACCACCATGGAGGAGCTGTGCCTTGACAAGTGAGGCCACACGCAGCACAGCATGCTGGATCAGGTTTGCGCAGAGAATGCACAGCCCTTGCGTTGGAGTGGATGCTGCTGTGCGCTCATTGGTGCTGCTGCTGCTGCTGAATTGTGTTTCCTGCAGCCTGTTCGATGTGTCGGGCGGCTCGCTGCGCAGGCCCATGTTCATTACTTTCGACATACCTGAAGCTGAACTGCCGGCACAGGATGGCAATGAGCTGACACAAATCATTGAGATTGAAGTAGGTGCCAACAGCAGCAGTGGGCCACGCACATGTGTTTAAACACCATTGCTGAGCAGCAGCAGCAGCAGCAGCGGCAGCAGCAGCAATGTGCAGCACATCCAGCAGCATGCGCTCGTTCGCACATACGGCACTGCACAACACTTATCAAACTTACAGCAATAGGCACTGCAGCAGCTCTTCAGCTGCCAGCTGCTGCAGCAGTGCCGTGCAGCAAAACGCGCATCTGTGTCTGCTGCATGTGGACAGCAGCGGTACGCCTGGCAGCCCCCAGCCCTGAAGGCACAGACCATGCGTGCATGCACCTATCCCGTAGCCGCTCCCTGTTGTGGTCTCCCCTCATGCGCCGGACACATGTGCCTGCGCTGGGCTGCTGCTGCCGCTGCCCCACAGCTGCTGCGGCCGGGCTACCGAAACTTGAGTGTGCTGGTCGAGGTCCCAACCTCTTGCACCATTGCAGAGGCGCGTGCGTCAATCACACAGCAGCTGCAGCCGCAGCTGCCAAACGAGCCGCAGGCAGTGGTG
Source organism: Scenedesmus sp. NREL 46B-D3 (assembly GCA_014080715.1). Classification (NCBI taxonomy): domain Eukaryota; kingdom Viridiplantae; phylum Chlorophyta; class Chlorophyceae; order Sphaeropleales; family Scenedesmaceae; genus Scenedesmus; species Scenedesmus sp. NREL 46B-D3. The sequence continues at coordinate 31,953 of JACERP010000196.1, read as the reverse complement.
CTGCTATGGAGGGAGAGCCATCACACAGCAGCTGCTGGCGCCGGCACTGTGGTGGCTGCAGCTGCGGATGACGACCGCGTGGATGCGCGCGCGATGGACCCTGAGCATCCCAGCTTCAAGGATAAGCTGTTGCTGGTGTGCTGGCTGCCAAAGGTGCGTGCTGTGTTGGTGTAGCCGCAGGGCCCATGTGTGGCTGCTGTGGCTGCCATGCAGCAGCTGCTGCCTCACGCGCAGCTTGTGACAGGTTGGGTGAGCAGCTGTTGTACCGCCTGCCGAGCGGGTGGTGTACTGCCTTGCGAGTTGCCTACAAAGATCCGCTGAACGGCAGCAATGCTCAAGGGTCCGGCGCGCTTTGCCAGGTACCGCACCAACTACCAAAGTAGGGTCACGGGGCCACCCACTGAGCAGCCACACAAGGCTCAGGGGGTGCTGCATGCCTGCTGTGCTGCCCTGCGACCACCACCTGCTTGCAGCGAGCAGCCGGGTGCTTGCTGCATCCCCTGCCACCAGGCGGCCATGTGGCTGCTGGCTGGTCTGCGTGTCTGGCTGCCTGTATGCGACTTGCTGGCGTCCCGTCCTGCCTCCTCACCTTGCTGCCCCGCGGGCTACAGGGGCTCAGAGCAAGCAGCTGGCCACACCAGCTGTGATTGGCACACATACTGCCTTTGTTGCTGGTTGCTGTGTCATGTTTGATGCCTGCCTGCTTGCCTACTCACCGTGCTGCCTGCCTTCCCGCTGGATGTCCTGCCTGCGCCCTGCAGAAGCCAGATGCCAAAGGCAAGCAGCGGGCCACCCCCGTCAGCGAGGCAGGGCAGCACTATGCCAGGCAGTACGTGCTGCTGCAGCACATGAACTACGGCCAGCGCACCCAAACCACGCACCTGCTGCCGCTGCCTGATGACTGCCTGTCCGGCGGCAAGCAGCAGCATGACGTGGTGGCTGCGGCGCTGATGGCGATGCTGGAGAAGCACTGCAAGTGAGTGCGCTGGGCAATTGGCGTGCTGCGTTAAGGCCTCCTTGACAGCTTGCCACACAGGTCAAGGGCGCAAAGGCTGCCGGCCTAGTTTGCTGAGAGGGCTGGGAGTCGTGTCCTTGGCAACTGCAGCGAGTGCCTGGCATGTCAAAGGGGCAGAGTGCTGCAGTCAACGCGGGGGCTGAGCAAGATGGTGTTTGCGAGGCATCTGTTGGGGCGGCATGCAGCGCGTGTGTCACGTGCTGGCATGCGTTGCGCATGGTGGGTGCGCAGCATATGCGTGCAGGCATAAGCAGGCACAGTCTGCTGCTGTGGTGCTGCTGTGGTGGGGCTGGCCTTGCGCTGACCCCTCTGGCTGTTTCACCTCTGCACCATGTGTTGATGCCTGCAGGCACCAATGGCGGACGCACAACAATACAGGGCCCCCAGATGTGCACCTGCTGCGCAACACCAACACGCCCGCCACTGCGAAGCAGAGGTACATGTCCGCCAACACCGCGCGCACGAACGCAGCCTCCTACAGCAAGCCCGGCGGGCAGCTGACCTGGCTGTGCGCCGACCTGATCGCCCTGCTGTTTGTTGAGGGGCAGAACGCGATGAACAACTACTTCAACCTGGGATGCGACGTGGTCGACTCGCCCACACAGCACGCCCTTGGATGTGAGCATGGGGGCTGGTGTTGATGGCTCAAAGGGGGTGGTGATGGTGCCCTTCTGGCTGGTGGTTGCTGGGTGTGCGCTTTGCATAGCCTTGATCGCACCGCATCTGTGGCTCGGCACACCGAGTTGCAGGATGCTTCACACCCCAACTCAACAGCGTGCCTGCCAAAGCGAGTGTGCTGCTGCACCAGCCTGCCAATTGCCTGGCCGCTGCATCAGCACTCATTGTGCACTGTTTGACGCCACCCTTCTGTTGCAGGTTCCCACCACCACAGGCTCTGACGTACGACTCACGGCTGCACTGCAACCCACACCTCTGACGGCACTGCCTTGAATGCACGTGTCGACTGCAAAGCGGCGCCAACGACGCTTGTTCATGCGTCGACCACCTGGACACACCGCCAGCTGTGCGCCGCGCTGTGCGTCTGCTGCATGCATGGCCGCAGACGACCGCGACTTTCGCAGGGACGGCGAGGAGGAGGCCAGGGTGCGCCGCCAGCGCCGCAAGCTGCGGCGGCGGCTGCCGCTGTACGACGTGGTCAGCGAGCTGCGCGCGGCGGCGCAGCGCGTGCACCCCAGCTTCACGTACATGGGCACTGCGCGGCCGGTCGCGGCGGTCAAGCTCGAGCTGTCGTGCCCGGAGCCGGTCAACCGCAAGCGCTACGGCGTGGCGACGCTCAAGGTGTGCAGGCGGCCTGGCTGCAGCCCGTCTGTGTGTTTCGTGGTGACGCAACTGGGGAGTGCAGACACTGCTTGTGATGCGCATGCGGATTGCTGCCCAACCTCGGACCCTGTCCACAACCGGTATTAAGCTGCGCAGTCAGCACTGTGACATCACCACGTTGCCAGCCACCAGCCAGCCATGTTCTGTAGGGTTGATGGCTTTTATGCAAACTGGCATGTGGTGCTGCTGACTCTGCCGGCTGTTGTTGCGCAGGTGTACACCGGGCATGGGGTGCTGCTGACTCAACTGGCATGTGGTGCTGCTGACTCTGCCGGCTGTTGTTGCACAGGTGTACACCGGGCATGGGGTGCTGCTGACTCAACTGGCATGTGGTGCTGCTGACTCTGCCGGCTGTCGATGCGCAGGTGTACACCTGGCCCAGCGCCAACCAGCAGCACGGCTCGCTGCTGTCCTCGCCCACCAGCCTTTCCGTATCAGGCAACACGATGCGCGATGACAGCCTGCTGCTGGGGAGCCTTATGGGTGCGGGAGAGCTCATCCCAGAGTGAGCGCAGCGCCCATCCCAACCCGCAGCACAACAGCTGCAACGGCGGCGCTTCTGCTCACCCTGCTGCTGGCCATGGCGTGCATTGCTGCTGTATGACAGCTCTGTTTGCTGTTGAGCGGCATCAGCATGGCGGCCCTGAATCAAAACTAGAAGCAGCACACGATCCGTGTTTTGTTTCTTGTGCGGGCGGGGAGGGGGGGGGGTCGCCAGCATGCATGCATGTGCGGGTTTGGAGTGTGCCACTCGTGGTGCCTCAGCATGCTTGGTGCTGGGCAGCAGCAGGTCATGCGCGGCTGCACCAGTTGCTCAGCTGAGATGTGGGCACAGTCTGTCGTGTATTGCCTGTCACCCAGGAGCCACGCATGTGCCGCACGTGTACTGCCTGTCACCCAGGAGCTGCGCATGTGCCGCACGTGTACTGCCTGCCACCCAGGAGCCACGCATGTGCCGCACGTGTGGTGCCTGCCACCCAGGAGCTGCGCATGTGCCGCACGTGTACTGCCTGTCACCCAGGAGCCACGCATGTGCCGCACGTGTACTGCCTGCCATTCAGGAGCCGCACATGTGCCGCATGTGTACTGCCTGTCACCCAGGAGCCGCGCATGTGCCGCATGTGTACTGCCTGTCACCCAGGAGCCACGCATGTGCCGCACGTGTACTGCCTGCCACCCAGGAGCCGCACATGTGCCGCATGTGTACTGCCTGTCACCCAGGAGCCGCGCATGTGCCGCATGTGTGGTGCCTGCCACCCAGGAGCTGCGCATGTGCCGCGCGTGTACTGCCTGTCACCCAGGAGCCACGCATGTGCCGCACGTGTACTGCCTGTCACCCAGGAGCCGCGCATGTGCCGCATGTGTACTGCCTGTCACCCAGGAGCCACGCATGTGCCGCATGTGTGGTGCCTGTCACCCAGGAGCTGCGCATGTGCCGCACGTGTACTGCCTGTCACCCAGGAGCCGCGCATGTGCCACATGTGTGGTGCCTGTCACCCAGGAACCATGCTTGTGCCGCATGTGCCCTTAGAACCGTGCTGCTGCTGCTGCGCCTGCTGCTGCAGGATGGTGGGTGGCAGCGACAGCGACGATGACGGCCGCAACGCCCTCCTGGCCATCCACGACCAGCCAGAGGTCGGCGCAGCCGCAGGTGGCAGTCCGAACGTGGCCGCTGCTGCTGCCCAGGGTGATGCTGCTGCGGATGCTGGAGTGGCGGCAGCTGCAGCTGCTGCTGCTGCCAGCATGCGCGCGGCGCAGCAGTTGGGCCGGCTGTACCGCATTGGTGACAAGACGCAGCTGCCGCTGCGCATGACGCTGAGGATGCTGGCAGCAGGGCAGCCGCAGGTTGCGGCGCTGTACGAAGGCTGGATGAGCAGCATGGATGCGTGGGGCGGGGTGCCTGAGCGCAGCGTGAACGGCCTGCTGGGAATCATGCGCACAGGTGGGGCTGCCGCAAGCATGCGGGTGCGCGTTGGGGCAGTGGGTTGGGGCTGTTGGGTGCGGCCGTGTTTCGGCGCCCTGTGTGCGTGTGTGTGGTGCGCTGTGCCTGGCAGGCGTGCGAGGGCTCTGCTGCACGTTGCCACAGGTGGTGGCGCGTAAGATGCAGGTATGTGGGCATTGAATGGGCATGGGAATGCCGCGCACAGGTGGTCCGCCAGAACACACGCAGGGTGGGGGATTCTTTGTCGGTGGACAGCTGGCGTGAGGCTGGGCGTGTCGTGGGAGCCTGGGTGCTTTCAAGTTGCAGGCTGCAGCAGGGAGGAGCAAGGCCGGGGGGCCGGGTGCTGGGAGCACGGGCGATGCGGGTGTTGGCAGCCGAACGTTGCGCAGGGCTTGTTGCGTGCTTGCACTCCCTGGTGTCGACCTTGGCCCCGCGCGACTGAGCCACCCGCTGCGCCCTTCCCCTGCCCGTGCCCCCGCAGGGCCCTGCGAGCCCGCGCCGCAGCCCGCGGGCCTGGCCGTGCCGCTGCGCCCGCACCAGCAGCAGAGCCTGGCGCGCCTGCTGGAGCGCGAGCGCGCGCCCGACGGCTTCAACAGCCTGCTGTGGGGCGAGGTGGCGCTGGGGGGCCGGCGCATGTGGCTGAGCCTGGTCATGGGCAAGCTGAGCGCCGCGCCGCCGCCGGCGACTGTCACCGGCGGCTTCCTGTGCGACGAGATGGGCCTGGGTGAGGGCTGCGGCCTGGAAGAACAGCTGCTGCCTTGTGCTGTGCGTGTTGCTGCTGCCTTGCAGGGCGAGTTGCTGCTTGTTTCTCATTTGTTTTGCCGTACATGAGTTGCTGGTGCTGGCGCTGGTCGATGACCCGGTGTGCTGCGTAGTGCTGGGTGTTGCCGGTTGGCAAGAGAGGTGGCCTGCTGCGAGGACGAGGTGCACCGCTTGTTGCAAACCACATGAACGCACATCCTGATGCAGCAAGCGGTGCATTTCCAATGCCGGTCGCATGTCTAATGCCGGTTGCTGTTCGGCTCATGCGGCTGGTCCGCGGCTGCCGGTGCCATGTATGTTTGGATGCCGCAGGCAAGACCATCACCATCCTGGGGCTGATCCTGGCCAACCCTGCTCCAGCAGTGCACACCACGTTGCCAGAGCCTGCCCCTGAGTCACCAGCAGCAGCAGCAGCGGGCTCGCCAGGAAGAAGAGGTGGCAAGGGCAGCGGGGGAGGCGCTGCCAAGGCAGCAGCAGTGGCAGCAGCAGCCGCTGCAGCAGCAGCTGCGCATCCTGATAGCAGCATGGGCGCAGACGCCATCATCACGCAGCCAGGGGAACGGCTGCCATTCAAGCGCGGTGCTGCAGCAGGCAGCAAGCGCAGCGGATCAGGCGCTGCTGCTGCTGCAGAAGGTGGCGGTGGCGTATGTGGAGGCAGCAAGAAGGAAAGAGGCAAGGCCAAGCGGAAGCAGGGCGAGAGCGACGGCAGCACGGCAAAGCGGCAGAAGGCCACATTAGGTGCAGTTGTTGTTAACCTATGCAGTGATGAGGAGGACGCAGGGGATGCAGCAGGCAACATGGCAGCAGCAGCAGCAGCAGCGGATGGGCCAGCGGGGCGTGGCGCAGGCAGTGGAAGGGGCAGGGGCAGGGGCAGGGGCAGGGGCAGGGGCAGCCGTGGCGGCGGCAGGGGCGGCCGCAAGAGCGCTGTAGGTGATGCTGTTGATGATGTGGTGCAGCGGATCCGGGAAAAGGGAGATGTGGGCCAGGCCTTTGAGGTGAGTGGGTTGTGGCTGGAGCTTGCTCTGCTTGTGGTGCCGTCCCAGTTGGTGAGGTGTTGAGGCAAGCAGCGACACAGGCTGCACAGCTGTCCAGTGTCAGCAGGCAGCTGCTGCTTGGTATCGCTTGTGGGTGGTGCTGTTCAGCTGCTTCAGCCGATGTCGACGCTGCCTTTACTTACACACGCAGACCTTGCGACACATCCAACACATCCAACACAAGCATGGATCCTCGTTTTGATCCCGCAAGCCTAATGATACCTGTGTGCCTTTGTGCGACTTTGCGCCGCATGCGTCATCGCACTGCGCGCTCTTCCTGCAGGCCCTCGAGGCGGCCAAGGAGGCTGAAGCAGAGGCAGCGCTGCCGCGCCTGGGTGGCAGCGGGCTGCTGTACAGCCGTGCCACGCTGGTGGTGTGTGCTGTGAGCCTGGTGGGGCAGTGGATGGACGAGGCGATTGACAAGACGCGCCTGCCAGGTGGCAGCTCCCTCAAGCTGTTCAAGTACCACGGGCCCAGCAGGGACAAGGTGCGGCTGGTGGTGCGCCGAGCGCAGGTGTTGTGTGTGGCAGGCAGGTGCAGAGCTGGTAATGCGTGCGATGCACCTGTAACGTGTGGCGCGGTGTTGTTCGCCGCAGCGCGTTGTGGTATCGCAACTTGGTTGGGGCGAGCGTGTGTGCCGGGAATACATTTGACGCGCATGCAGCGCGCTGTCAATGCAGATGATGCTACTGCGCGGGGATGGGACGCTTGTCTAGGCTACAGGTGCAGAGGTGTCCATCCTGCGGGACAAACATGTCAGCAGGGGAACTGCTGCAGCTGACTTGTGGCTGTCATGCTGTCACGCAGGTGACGCTGAAGCAGCTGGCAGCCGACTATGATGTGGTGGTGACCACCTACCAGACACTGGTGAGCGGGCATGACGCTGTCTTTGGCACCTTCATGAGCCATAGCCGTGGGCTTTTGCCACTTGTCGGCATCACAGGGATGGCTGAGGGCGCGGAGCATCACCCCAACAGTGCGCAGTGTTACTTCAGTGCGCAGTGCACAGGGGCGTGCTGGGTGACCGCACAATCAGGTGCACACTCTGTTGCCCCGTTGCGCAGCCATTTTGTGCGGCATCCAATTCACCACTGCTGCCTGTCGTGGGGTGCAGGTTGCGGACCGTGCAGCGCATGCCTCGCCTCCCCTGGAGCAAATCCAGTGGTGGTGAGTGCGCTCGCCAAGCACGCACAAACAGCAACTTCTCACTCATCATTGTAGGGTCTTCACAAACCATGCGCATGCAGCTCTTGCTCACTCTGCAGCACAGCCACCCAACCTGCGCACCAGCTGCCAGGTGCTGTTTGGCAGCCGTGTTCAACAGGTCAGCTGGTCAGCTGGCAACCTGCACCCTGCTTGGCACCTGCTGGCTCTGCTGGTGCACCTGCTGCCTGCGCAGGCGTGTCGTGTTTGACGAGGGCCACGCGCTGAAGAACGCCTCGAGCGGCACCACCAGGGCGGCAGTGTCACTCACGGCACCCAACCGCTGGGTTGTTACGGTGAGGCTGCATCATCATTCACCATAGAAGGCAGACTCAGACCATCGCTGATGCTTTCACAGCTGTGTATGTATCTTGGCAAGCTTTAGTGCTGATCATACAGACGTCGCCGGCAGACCCCAAGTGACGCAGCCCAAGATCTGCCTCAGCAGCTGCTCTGACTGCAGCGGCAGCATCTGGAAGGCCGGCTGCAGCTCACCTCGCCACGCCAGCCGCTCTTGTGGCCTGTTTGCTGGCATCATGGTGTGTCTGCTGACGCACTCTGTATGTGTGTATGTCCTGGCTGCAGGGCACGCCTATTGGCGGTGACGTGGCAGACCTGCAGGGGCAGTTTGCAGCGCTGCAGCTGTGGCCGTTCAACGTGACCGGCTTTTTCCTGGACAATGTGAGAAGCGTCCGGCATGGCATAATGTTGTATTGCGCGGAACACGGAGCAATCGTCACCTGTTTGCTGGTTGCCTCAATCGGTTGGCGCAGCTGCTGCATGCACTGCCAGCCGTGGCTGCTGTGCAACCATGGCGGACCCATCATCACTCGGGCTGGGGCTGTTGTTTGTGCTGCAGGTGAAGCACCCCTTCTCACGGCCCGTGCTCAACAACAGCCACCGTTGCAGCAGGTGAGCAGCGCATGCACCCCCTGTCAGCAGCAAGACGGACGCCTGCGACGTGGCCAGGTGTGGCAGCTGCCTCTTTTCACCGCGCAGCAGCGTCAACGGCACAGAGGATGCTGCGACCTGTCGTGGCTGTGTGCTGCGCAGTGCCCTGCCCTGCCAATGCACAGCTGTTAACGTGTGTTTGCGCGGTCCGCGGCTGCTGCGGCTGTGCCCTGCAGGCTGTACAGCCCGCTGCCGCTGGTGCACGTGCTGCGCCACCTGGTTACGCGCCACACCAAGGACCAGCAGCTGGACGGCCAGGCCGTGCTCACCCTGCCGGCAAAGACGGTGCAGGACGTGCCAGGTGCGGGAGTACGCAAGTTCTTCATTGGGGTGTGCCGCCAGCCTTGTCTGCGTCCGTGGTCGAGGCATGCCAGGCTCCTGCCCAAGCGGCAGCGCCTGTTTGGGCGCAAGCAAGCGTGTTACTTGTTCAGGTACTCTTCCGTTTCTGCGCTGACGGGATTTGCACCGGATCCGCGTCAGAGCAGCTTATGACGCGAGTTCACTCGCTGCGCACTTGCAGTGGTGCTGAATGTGGAGGAGGCTGCCGCCTACAAGGAGGCCTACGCGCGCTCGCGCGCCGTGTGGCTGAAGCTGGCGGCGGCAGGGCCGCAGCAGATCAACAGGCACATCCTGGCGGCGATGAGCCTGCTGCTGCCGCAGCGGCGCATCTGCAGCGGCGGCCGGCTCGCCAACAGCGACATGCAGGTGCGCGCGGCAGCCGCATCACTGGCTCCCGGTTGCCATGCTCAAGTGTGTCCTCTTCGTGCTGCAAGGGCCGCCCCTTGTTGCCTTGTCGAGTGCATTCTGCGCCTCATGCCACGCCTCCTCGGCAGCTCAACCTCCTGCACCCAACCCCGCCGTACACTAAACGAGCGGCGGGGGACGGTCGCTGTTCCGCCGTGAGCCCTCGCGCCCGACGTGTGTGTGTTTCCGTTCAGGTCCGCGACATCGACCTGTCGCGCACCAACGCCGACCTGCCGACCTCGCCGGAGGCCCTCGCGGCGGCAGCGGCGGCCACCAGCAGCCTGCTGACGGCGGGCCTGCCATGCGCGGGCGTGGCCGCGCCGGAGGATGCAGAGTGTGTGGTGTGCCTGGATGTGCTGGAGGTGCCCGTGGTGACACCCTGCGGGCACTGGTTCTGCAAGGTGGGATGACACACCCAGTGCTTGACGCTGCTCTTCTTCTGCCTGCTTGATTCTTGCTTGCCACGTTCTGCGGGCTGCTGGTCTGCACACACAGCGCGCCGCTTAGCAGAGCTGCACGCCTCGCGTGCGACAACATGCATGTCTGGCCCTGCGCTCGGTCATCGTGGTAGTGATCTTGAGCAGTGTGTGGCTTGTGGCGGTTGGTGCCTGCCCTGCAGGAGTGCATAGTGAGCTGCCTGCAGAGCAAGAGGCTGTGCCCGCTGTGCCGCAGCCGCACCGACAGCAAGGACCTGCGGGCGGGGCTGGTGGAGCAGCAGCAGGCCAGCAGCAGACGACGAGGACTGGGCGGCGGCGGCGGCAGCGGCTGGCGGCGGGGACGGGTCGCGCGTGGTGGTGTGCGACAGCAAACTCAAGGTGCTGCTGAAGGTGAGGCAGCGGCGGCTCTTGGGCAGCGCCTGAGCTAGTCAATGTCGCGGGGCTGCTTGCAGTGGTTGTGTTGAGAAATGGTATATCAAACAAGAAAGGTAGATCGGGCACCATCCCAGTGATGTTGTGTAAGCCGCCCCAGGGCGACGATTCCGGCTGTGCATGTGCTGCGTGCCAGGGGAGGCAGGGTGACGCGGTTGCCCGGGTTAGTCCGGCCAAGCAGCAGCCGGTCCTGTATGAATGAGGTGGCAGCAGCAGCAGCACCTCTACAACAGGCTTGAGGGGCGGGTGCATGTTGTGGATCCCGTGTGCCTGCTTGCGTGTTCCACACTGCTGCCGCCATGACGCAAGCAGTGCGGCCGTCACCCCGTGTGCCTGCCTGCTGGCTCAGGAGCTCTGCCGTGCTGTGCTGAGAGTTCTGCGGCTGCGGCTGCGCTGCGCTGCTGCTCCTGCAGGAGCTGGCCGCAATGCGCGCCGCCGATCCCAGCAGCAAGGTGCGCCCCTGTTTCTGCTGGGATGCCTGTTCAGATGCCTGCAAGCGGTGTGATGCAGCCGCCTGTGGCAGCCGCAGCTCAACAGTGTGTGTGCTTGGGGCTTGCCCGTGCAGTGCATCCCCAGCCGCTGCAGCTGAGCCGCCGATGGCAGCAGTGGCCACAGCGCCAGGGGTCGGCTTGCTGGGACGGGCGCCGCCAGCTGCAGGACTGGTCACCTTGCGTTGTGGCCTCCATGCAGCGCGTTGACGCGCACTCAGCATGCACCAAACACCGCACCGACTGCCTCTCCGCAGGCGCTGGTGTTCACGCAGTACAACAGCACGCTGGAGTGGCTCAAGAAGGCGCTGCCTGCTGCCGGCTTCGGCTACCGCTCCATCAGTGGCAGCATGCCGCTCAACCAGCGCACCAAGGCCATCGAGAACTTCCAGAGGGACCCGCCCACCACAGGTGTAGGGGCAGGTGCTGTGCGGTGGTGCTGTCGCACAGAGTAATGTAGCCGCCGCCAGCAGCAGGCGCGAGAGGGGTTGCTCTGTGGTGGTGATGTCACAGGTTTGAGTGTTTGACTGCATGCCTGTCAACCAGCACACCCCAACCATCGCAGAGGCACCATGAAAGAATTGCTTTCAGAGGCAGGCGAGGGTGGGGCGCGCTCTGCTGTGCATCGTCTCGCATGCCAGGGCTGTGCGGAGTGACGCTCCAGCCCCTGGCCGCCTTGGGCGAGGGCGTGCACCTAGCAGAGGTGTGTGGTGCGTGCGCCGCCTGGCAGCAGTTGGCAGCCGCGCCACCCTCGTGCCTGCTGCAGCTCCACCCGCTGCCGCCCCTGCTGCTGCGCCGGCTGCTACCGCAGTGTTCCTGCTGAGCGTGCGCTCGGGTGCCGTAGGCATCAACCTGACCGCGGCCAACCACGTGTTCCTGCTGGAGCCCTGCCTCAACCCGGCACTCGAGGAACAGGCCATCGGTGAGCACCGGCAACACGCCACATGCACACCCGCATGAGCGCAACACCCGCTGACTGGGCCGGTGCCTGAGGCAGGTTTGGTTTGTTCCTACTGGTGCTGTTGTGTTACATTGCTGAACCGGCACCAAGGCCTCGACGCTGCTGCGGCTGTGTGGCCAGTTGTGTCAGGCATCCAGGCGCATGCGTGTTCAACCTGCGACTGTTGATGAGTGGGTGTCTGCGTTCAGTGATAGCCCGAGCACAACGGTCAACTGCCACTGAACCTGCGCCTGACTGGTCGCCGTACTCTGCTGCTGCTGCTGCCGCCGTGCAGGGCGTGCGTGGCGCATGGGTCAGCGGCGGGAGGTGGTGGTCAAGCGGCTGTTTGTCAAGGTGCGCACTGCACACGGCTGGACCGCCAGCTCAGCAGTGTGAGGGAGGGTCCACCAGGTGTCGCCCACCACCGTCCACCCGCAGGGCAGTATGAGTGCAAGCTGCTGCTACTGCTGCTCCCCCCGCCAGTGTCAGGGTCAACGCTGCCGCTGTCATGAGTGGTGGCGGGGTCGCGTGCTGTTGTCATGGTCGGCAGCAGGGGTGCTGCCCTTTGCGGCAAGGTGCCATGTGCCAGCCTCCAACATCGACGCACCAACTGCCCGCAACTCCGCCGTGTGTCATTTCGTTTGGCAGGGCTCTGTCGAGGAGAAGGTCATGCAGCTGGCGGAGGCTCGCCGCTGCGGCGCGCACGTGCCAGGCACCAGCCGCTGGGCTGACGTGGCACCAGCAGCGGCAGCAGCAGCAGGCGCATCCAACGGCGCTCGCAGCGCGGCAGCAGCATCGGCGCAGGCAACAGCCGGTGCGCTGAAGGCAGACAGTCAGAAGGTGCGCGCTGCCGAGCTGGAGAGCTTGTTTGCTCCGCCGAGCTTGCCGCAGGCGGCGCCACTGTTGCCAGGGCCGGCAGCAGCAGCAGCAGCAGCTGGGCCTTCAAGTTCAGCAGCTGCAGCAGCAGGGTCGTCCCGTGCAGCTGCTGCTGCTGCTGGGCCTTGTAATGCGGCAGCAGCAGGTGGTGTTGTCGGCACTGATGGCGGGTTTGACGTTCAGGGCTTTGACCAGCAGTTGGAGCGGCAGCTGGCTGTAGCTGGCCTGCTGACTGGCAGCAGCAGAGCTGCAGCATGGGCGGGTGTCATTGCAGAGGCTGCAGCTGCAGCTGCTGCGGACGGCGGTCCCGCTGTCGTGCAAGGCAGGCAGGGCCGGCGAGGCCGTGCTGCGGCACGGCAGCAGCTGCAGCGGCTGGTGCAGCAGGACGCTGCGGACGAAGATGAGCAGCAGCAGCAGCGCCGGCGGGGTGGGAGGCAGCGGAGTCGGGTGACAACTGCAGCTGGCAAGCGAAGGAGAAGTGCAGTGGACAGCGATGAAGATGACTATCTGCCAAACGGTGAAGCGGCGGGAGCAGGAGGGCAGGGCGCTGCAGCAGCAGCAGCAGAGGCGGCACCAGGCAGCTGGCGGCGGCGCAGCCAAGCCCAGCAGCAGCAGCAGCAGCAGCGCTCTGCTCCTCACAATGCTTTTGGGGATGATGCAGGTGGCAGCAGCAGCGGAGACCAGAGCGATGACGATGGCGAGGATGCAGCATGCCTGCGCCAGCAGCAGCAGCAGCAGCAGCGCCGGCAGGCAGGCGCGGCGCACCAATCGCCACCCGACTCCAGTCACCCGTGTGAGGACACCACCAGTGACACCTCGGATGCTGGTGACCAGCACGGCAGTGGCTCTGGCGGCGAGGTGGACGAGGCAGTGGGGTCAAGGCCAGGCGCGGCAGCAGGGGCAGCGGGCGCGGCAGCGGCAGGGCCAGCGGCAGGCCCCAGCCTAGGCCGGCTGGGCGTGGCCGTTGGTAGCAGAAGTAGCACGCAGTGTGCTGGGTGTGTGCGGGCGAGTGCCACCGGGGCGTACTCCAGACCCCTCAGCCAGTCAACCACATTTTAAGGGAACAAACACAGTGTGTAGAGCATGTTTTGCACTACCAGTCTGGCAGCGCAGCTGCTTATGGGCAGCACTGTGTCACTCACAGTTTGGATGTTACACGACGGGAACTTACTCAATTTTGGCACTGCCGCCGGCAACACCTCTGCTGATTACACACTGTGAATATACTTACATGCACGGCTTTGTTGCCCCAGCTACCCAGCCCCAACGCATCATCATGGCGTGCTACCACTATTTGGTCACTGTGGCTTCGTCAACCAGCCGGGACGAAACCTGAACACCACGGCTGTCTGCTGCAGCAGCAGCTGTAGCAGCAGCAGCCGCATACCAATGCTGCTGTTGTTTGAGCAGCGACTCTGCATTGCCAGCAATGCTAAAGTCGACATTTTATTCGTTTTCTGTGGATTGTACGGTACGTGTGTTGCTCTCTCGTAGTTAACAGCTGCGGCGCCTTGTCGTGCTGCAGGCGAGTGCTTCACAACGACAACTATGCACAGGGCGAGGCTTCGGCTGAACATTCCATGTTGGGACGTAGTAATAATCAGCGAAAACCCATTTTACGCGGTTTCAAGCATCATGGCTGGCTGGTTGCAGGAGTCAAACAGTAACCACCTGCACGGCACACCTGCGGCGCACCCTCGGAGGTTGCGGCTCCCGCCATTACTCACGCATGCATTAACTCGTGTTGTAACAAAAAAACATGTTCGGAGCATGCATGCAGCCATGCACACTGGTATGGCCTGCCGCAGTGCGGTTTCCGTCGTAGCAGAAACGGGCGGCACTTTCTGCCAGCACAGAACGAGCGGCGCTCATCATATGATGTTGTTTAAGTTACATATAGTGATGTTGTGCCATTCCGTGCGGATGCCATGCTTCTGGTCGGTGCATAAAGTTTGCAGCAGCTCGCACAGCAAGCCCACCAAGAGCACCATGCCACTCATTGTGCTCCGTATCACAACACAATCTGTGATCCGTCACTGCTGGGGTGCGCACATCACCAGGCAGCAACCGACGCCCAGCAGCAGTATCATCGCGTTACCGTGACGCAGCGATGCTGCCATCATGGAGTCCTGCAGTGCCCATGGCTGGCCAGCCACACCAGCAGTCATCACCAGTGCATGCAAGCAATGCCGCTAAGCATGTCCAGTGACGACACTCATGGCTGAGTAGCTGCCACCACACCAACATGTATACATAGCTACGTAGCTGGAGCAAATTTTCCCCTGAAGAGAGGGTGTAGCTGTTGCTGCAGTCCACCAACTAAGGAATTCGAATATGTGTCACAGGGTATACCTCATCACCTTGATCATCACCCTTGGATGCCAGGCACTGTGCATGTGAGGCTGTGCATTGTAATACAACAATACAATACAATACAGAAGTATAGGACTAAACCTGCCTCAGGCACTAGCCCAGCGAGCCGTCGTTCCGCTCATGAGGGTTTCTTGTAAATGTACCCAGTTTCTTCTTCATTGTTTGGGCGATTGAAACCACCCGCACAAATCCGTCAATTCTAGTTGCCTTTTTAGCCCAGCCACGGGCGGTTGGACCGGGATTTGAACCCGGGTCTCCAGCATACCATGTTGGTTCTACCATTAAATAACCCAACCAATTGCAGAAAGCCGCATGTGCTGTGCTGATCAGCAACACATCACAGTTGTGACGTGCAGAGGACATGTTATATGTTGTGTGCCGTTCCCCCTCAGCCAATTGGCCCGGGTGTGAGCCGGGCGAAATTTGACTTTTAGGATAGCAACAATCACAATCGTCAGTTCAAGCACTGGTTGCGCAGGGAACTGGAGGGCATGCCTACGGGCAATGTGGCTCTGTTGCAGTGGTGGCCGGGGGTTCAAGAAGAAGGCCTTGTGGATGGCCAGAACTGTGCGCAAACGCTGGCGTACAGACACGGCACCACGGTCCTTTGCTCTGCTGCAGCAGCAGGTAGCAGCCGCAGTGGAGCAGCTTGGGAACTTGCCTGCGGCCGCCAGTCAGCAACAGGCCGATGCTGCTGTGGCAGCAGTAGCAGCAGCCAGAGGTGCATTGAGGGACGCACAAACAGCAGCTTGGGGCCAACAGCTCCAGGGCGCAGCGGCAGGCTTGGCTACATCATGGAGAGCAGCCGAATGCCCACATTACTAGTCAGCTGGCAGCAGTGCAGCGGGGGGGTCAGTCTCGCAGAGTGATTGCCCTGCGCTCTGCCGCCGGCAACTTTATATGGGAGGGGGCAGGCCCTGCCTCAGTTGCGATTGCACAGTGGGCAGGGGTCAGCAGGCGGCCGCAGGTGGATGCAACAGCGCAGGCCGAAGTGCTGGCAGCAGTGCGCAGCCGCCCCCTGCAGCCTCCTGATGTGACAACAGCAGAGATCAAACAGGCGCTTGCGGCATGCAAGCCAGCGTCATCGCCGGCGTTGGATGGGTTGCCAGCAGTGTTTTACAAGCATTGCCAGGACCTTCTTATTCCTGTTTTGGCCCAGGATTTCAGAGCTGTTGGTGCTCTGGCCACCACCCCCGTGGGATTCTTGGATGGGGTGATTGTGGGTATTTTTGAAGCTGGCAAGACTACCTTGGCTGCTAATTACCGACCTATCATGCTGTTGAACTTGGATTACCGTTTACTTGCGCGGATCCTGGCGAATAGGCTGCAGGTGGTATTGGGTGGTGCTATTGCCCCCACTCAGACAGCTTTTTTGAAGGGCAGGCGGATGGGCATGACATCATTGATGTCCAGCTGCTGATGCATGCCGTGCCCAGCAATGGTGGTGTGGTGGCGGCCTTGTTGGATTTTGCAAAAGCATATGACACCATCGATAGGCAGTTTTTACTGGATACTATGAGTGCAATGGGTGTGGGTACCGGCTATTGCTCCTGGGCTAAAACATTGCTGACTGCCACACGTGCTTGTAACTTGATCAATGGTTTCAGGTCAGAGCAGCGGGTGTTCAAAGCCGGTGTGCGACAGGGGTGCCGGTTGTCACCGCTTCTGTACCTGTTTGTTGGTGAAGCATTGCTCCGTTTCCTGACGTCCAAGGGGGTTGGCGTGACAGTGCTCGGCCACCGCCTGTGTGCTACGCAGTTTGCAGACGACACTCAGGTGTACCTGCCTTCAATGGATGCAGTGCAGCCGTTTTTTGATTTACATGCAACGCATGGCTGCTGCATCCGGCCAGCACCTCAACCTCCAAAAGACACAACTTCTCCTAGTTGGGCGAGCAGTGCGCATGCAGTTCCAACAGCAACAGCAGCAGCAGCAGCAGCAGCAGCAGCAGCAGCAGCAGCAGCAGCAGCAGCAGCCCGCGCCAATTGCCTCGCAGCTTACTCCAACCTTGCAGGCTAATGCGCTGGGTGTGTGTGTTGGGGCATCTTCCCCTCTCAGTTGGGAGGAGAAAGTGCAGGGAGTTGAAGCAGCCTTGACAAGGTTGTCCCGCGTAAAGGCGCCGTCCATTTTTGGCAGGGGTATGGGCAGTGCGTCATACGGGGTTAATACAATACAATACAATACAGTAGTACAGGACTGAACCTGCCTCAGGCACTGGCCCAGCGAGCCGTTGTTCCGCTCATGAGGGTTTCTCGTAATTGTACCCAGTTTCTTCATCATTGTTTGGGCGATCGAAACCACCCGCACAAATCCGTCAATTCCAGTTGCTTATTTAGCCCAGCCACGGGCGGTTGGACCGGGATTTGAACAAACTCTTGTATGCTGCGGAGTTCTCAGACCTGCCTTCCGCGCAACAGTGTCAGCATCTGCAGGCCAAGGTGGCCAAGTTGGTTGACAGGGGGTTGGCACCCTCGGATGTCACTAGAAAGTTCAGCGGCATTCCTGCGCGACTTCTTGTTGGCAGACCAGCCGATGGTGCCTTAGGTGTGTTGCCTTGGTATGAGCATATGATTGCTCGCATGCATGGTGGGGGGCGTTCTTTGCTACTGCGCCTCGTGATACAGACATTCCATGGGTCAACATTGGCAGAGCTTGCCTGCGCTCCAAGTGTTGTTGGTGGGGCCCTCTGGCTCTTTTTGACTGCGCAGCTGACACCCAGTCACCAGCTGAGTGGGCTGGGGTGCCACCGCCACCTTTGCGCCGCATGATATCTGGGCTGCAAGCACTGGGGGATGTGTGTGATGTGCAACAGCAACAGCAGCAGCAGCAGCAGCAGCAGCAGCAGCAGCAGCAACCGCAACAACAACAGCAACAACAGCGACAGCAGCAGCAACCAGCGCTGCCGGTACAACAGCAGCAACCGCTGCCGCTACAGCAGCAGCAATCGCTGCCGCTACAGCAGCAGCAAGCGCTGCCGCTATAGCAGCGGCAACCGCTGCCACAACAGCAGCAGAAGCAGCAGCAGCAGCCATTGCAGACGCAGCCGCCCCTGCCTCCAGGGCAGCAGTCCCCAGGTGTGGATCAATTGCGCCAGCAGATGGCTGTCCTTTCCAGTGCCCCGGTTCTACAGCCTGGGCCTTGGTGTGCTTTGGCCCCTGTCTTTGCCAATTCTTTCCTGCTTGGGGTTATCCCTGGTGCTAGGCCGGGTGGTTTGCATGTGTTGCCTGTTCCGCCGGCTAGAGGTGCATTCTACTACACAGGCGGGAAGGTCAGGCCCACCATTCGTACACTTGGGGATTTGGTTAGGTCTCATCGTGTGATTGAACGTGTGGTACAAGCCAAACTGCCCCACCCTCTGATCCCATGCAACAGCAGCAATGCTGAGGGCGAGTTTGCCTCAACTTGCTGTATAATGTGCCTCTTGCATGGACACAAGCTGCTGCAAGCGAGGCAGCAAGAGCAGGATGGCCAGCTGTTCTGCCTTCTGCTCCTGCAGTCCATCTGAGGCAGAAGAATTTGTTGAATGCATGCTGGTCTCACGGCTTGGCTGGTATTTGTTGCCTGCAGGCAAGCCTTGCTCCATCAGGCGGCTGTCCGTGAAGACAGCTACCGCCTTGCAGCTGCGTATTTTGCGTGTTGAGCAGCAGGCTCCGGAAACGTCAGTTTGTGGTCCTTGCACTCAATAACTTAAATTCAGCAGCGACTAGGGATGGTGTTGGTAGTGTGACCGCTGCGCAGCGTAAACTATGGAAGTTGCGCTGGGATAACCGCATCAAAGAGGTGTTCTGGCGTGTGGTGTTGAATGGTGTCCTACTGCTGCTCGCATGCCGAGCGTGCAGCGTGCTTGCTTGTGTGGTGCAGTGGTATGCCCTGGGGTATGACCACCATTACTGGGCACTGCCGCTGCTGTTTGCGCCAAGCGCGTGGTAGCAAGATCCATATGGTAGAAGAATTGAGCCTAGCACGTCCATGCGTCACGCCACCTCCGCCACCGCCCCCTGGATCCGCAGCATGTATTCAATGCTTATACAAGTAATTTTGTAGTATGCATGCAGCCATGCACCTTTAGGGCTTTCTACCAGCAGAACGCAGCACTTTTGTCACACAACGGCCGCAATGTGTGTGGGACGCGGATGGTGGTGCTGCTCAGCACTGCCAGCTCATGCCCGCCGTGTGGCGGTGGTCCGGTGTGGCGTGTGTTTTGGCGGCCTTCAATGCTATGGATGTTGGCAGGAGGGCAGCCAACCTACAGCATGTGCTAAACAGGCAGCATGACCTGTTGCCAGTCCAGCAGGTGGCCCTGCCCGGGCGCCACCTGCTGACCAGCAGCTTATCACTCAGTTGTTGCAGCCTGCTACTCCCTCAGCTGCGCAACTGGCTCATAATGAGGCAGTGAGGCAGCACAGAGAGCAGCAGCAGCTACAGCTTCAGCAGCGGCGACAGCAGGAGCTTGATGAGCTGGTGCAGACGAAGAAGAAGGCGGCGGTGGCTAGGTTTTGGGAGCTGCTGGTTGACTTCATAGTCATCAAGGCGGCACCCTTGACCTGGCTGGATATTGTGCCAGCTGATCACCCCTTTTTACGCGTGGTTGAGGCCGGCTGCAGCTAGCACCAAGAAGGGACTTGGCCTCTGCGTCATAGCATGAATTGGGGTTATTTCTTGCATCCTCTGCTCTTTGATCCGTTTTGCTACATGTGGTTGCATGTCTTGTGCTGTTAGTACTCTCATGCAGCCTGTGTCAGCCAGTAGGTGTGTTGGGCAGGTGCCATTGCCAGGGGTGTGGCCTTGCCAGACACATCAGTAGGGTGGCAGGTGCCTGTGGTGCCACGGCGCTGCGGGTTATGCTGTTGCTTTGTGCGCGTTCTAGTAGCAGAGAGTTATGATCATGTTGATCATCATGTTGTACAATGTCTTCAACACCTGAAGCAGGAGCACCGAGGTGCCCAGTACCTGCTAGTTGTTGCCATGTCTGCATGTTCCAATCCTATTTCGCTGACGTTGACACCTTTTGTTCCGTCCTGATGCTTTTTCTCTGCGCAGAGTTTGTGTTATTTTGGGTGAGGAAGCTGCAAATTGCTTCTCTGAGGCTTTTTGTGGTTTATTCTCGTGTCCTGCGCGCTGCAGTCCTCGAAGTGTTCCGTTTCCGACGTGCACACCCATGTAACTCTCCTCAATCAATCAAGCCAATTGCCATGTCAATCAATGAACAAGCATCGAAATCGACCATGCCTGCACTGATCGCTTTGCTTTTCCGACAGGCAGTCCGTGTCGATTGATACCACCCCTTAACCTTTTGTAAGCACATAGCATACTGCTGGACGTGCGTCTCGACCCGCATGCTCGCCCCAGGGGCGGACCCCCCCCATTCCGGAAGTGTCGTGTCACTTCGGCATGCTGGCGTCGGCAGGACCAGCTTAGTTTAGGCCAAACTAATAAATAGTATGGGTAAAAAGCTACCAGCTACAACGCGGGCCCAGACAGCTGCAGCAAACGCAGCAGCAGCAGCGCATGCAGCGAAGCCAGGCTCAGCAGCTGCTAAGCATGCCAAGAACGGGGCAGATGCAGCAGGACCAAAGCATGGCGGCATATCCGTGCTTTACAAGTCCACGTTAGCGGCAGCGGAGCCCAAACGCCTGCAACAGCAGCAGGAGCAGCAGCAGCCCCAGCAGCCTGAGCAGCAGCAGCAGCAGGCAGCAGAGCCCTCCCATCAGCAGCAGCCGCAGCAGCCCAAGCAGCAGCAGCAACAGCAGCCGCAGCAGCCGCAGCCAGCAGCAGCAGCAGCAGCAGCAGCAGCAGCAGCTGGGCCAGCTGGGCTGCCATTCACCGGCACAGATGTGGCCGGCACATCCACTGCCGCAGCAGAGGCAGCACCTCAGCCCCAGCAGAGGCAGCAACAGCAGCCACGGGGCCGCCCACTGCAGCGGGTTCCGCAGCAGCAACAGCAGCAGCAGCAGCAGCAGGGCCAGGCGGCCCGCCGCATGGCAATGGCAGCAGCAAAGCAGCAGCAGCAGCAGCTGTACCTGCACAACAGGAAGGCCCACGCCATGCCTGCCAACCTGGTGCTGCGGACTGACAAGCCGCTGAACGTGCTGGATGTTCTGCAGGTCCAGCGGGGCTTTGTCGGCAGCAGCACAGTATCAGCTGCACAGCAAGACGACTTTCTGCAGCATGTTGCAGAAGTGGTCAGCTCAGCAGGTGGTGCCCTCACATGGGGCGACCCTGACGTTGATTTCTGGCACCGCACAGAGGAGCGGAAGCCAGCTGGTAAAACGTCAGTGGCTTATGTGGCTGCACCCTGCTGGTGGCGGACAGGTCCAAGCTGCAGGACCTGGTCGACCCAGCCACTGGCACGGTGCCAGTGCCAGACAGGCCCGGCATTGGCCTGTCTGCAGCCTTCAACAAGCTGAAGGTGCGCGCGTTCACCCTGGAGGGCGTGCGTGGCGCTGACGTCAGCGTGCTGAAGGCCATGCTCAACAGCCAGGATCTGCAGGTGCTGTCAGCAGCTTACGCCAAGCAGGGTGAGCAGGTTACAAAAACGTCATGTGCTTTGCTGCTGCTGTCAGTGACCGCCCTGCTAGCGCAACAACAGTGCATGCAGCTGACGGGGTGTTTGGGGACCTACACATGCGGAACAGCCGGCTCAGCCGCTGTCCAGGGCGGAGCGAATTGCGGCAGCGCAGCGCAGAGCTCTGGAGCAGCACCTGCTGTGGACGGCAAGAGACGCACCAGCGGCAGCAGCAGCAGCAGCGGCGGCAGCGGCAGCACCCCCAGGGCAGGCCCTACCCCTGCAGAGGCAGCAGCGGCATTGACAGCTGCACGGCTAGCAGCGGCAGCCCAGGCACCAGCACCAACCCCACTGCCACCAACGCTTGGCGCAGCAGCAACAGCGACAGCTCCCACAGCGACAGCAGCAGCAACAGCAGCCCCGACAACACCGCCACCAGCCCCAGCCACCGCAACAACAGCGCAGCCAGCAGCACGGCCAGCAGCACAGCCGGCTGAGGTGCCAGCACCTGGAATGCGCCGCTCAGCAGCAGAGGGGGCAGTGGAGGCAGCAGCGGGGCCTGCAGCAGCAGCCGTGACAGACGCTGCTGCAGGTGCGGATGCTGCCTCAGCTGCAGCAGCTGAACAGGCAGCAGCCGAGGAGGACGATGACCAGCAGCTGCTGGAACTGGCACGGCTTCAGCAGCGGCCGCACACGCGGCGCGTTGCTGGCGCTCGTAAGCACAGCCCCAACCACCCGCCGGCCGTACAACGGCAAAGGCACCCCGCAGCAGCAGACCAGCCGCAGGCGACAGGGGCACAGCACAGCCGACGGCTGACCTGCTGACAGGGCAGCGGCAGTCAGCCGTCCAGCCACAACAGGACACCGGCCAACTGCAGCAGCAGCAGCAGCAACAGCAGCAGCAGCAGCACCCAGGCAGCAAGCATGCCAGACTGGGGCCTGGAGCAGCACCAGACGTGCTGCTTCAGCGCCACCGCAAGCACGCGCACGTTGGCGACGAGTACGCCATGGAGGACGCCCAGCCGCTGCAGGTGCCACTGCAGAGGCAGGTTGCCACGCGGCAGCTTCGCTGCCGTACCCTTCAGCTCCTTCACCCTGGGCCCCAGGGGCCCTGCCCTGCCGCAGCCAGCAGCAGCCTGCCAGCTGGACGTGGCAGGCCCCCAGCAGCAGTAAATGCCCAGAAGCCCTAGCCTCAGGTTTGGGCTGCATAATGTCAATGGCCTGGCTACCAAGCTACCGGAGCTTAGCAGTCAGTGGCAGGAGCTAGGCCTTGACGTTGTAGCAGCAGTTGACACTCATGTGTCTTTTGCAGATCGAACAGCAGTGCAGCGTCGCCTACACGCTCGTGGGTGGAAGTCCTTTGGTGTGTTGGGATGCCAGGGCAGGGACGCACTAGAGCTGGCGTCGCCATTATGGTGCGCAACAGCCTGCTAACCAGCGGGGCACTGGTGCATGGAGCAGAGTCTGCTCCTACGCAGGGCCCTGCGCAAGGCAGACTACTACAGGTGTCCATTGGTGTGGGCAGGACAGCAGTTGAATGTGGTGGCTGCGTACATGCATGCGTCAGACCATGCTGCTAACAGTCATCAGCGGCCCTTTACGCGAGCTGTACCAGCACCAGCGCCAGCATCCCTCCACAGGTCTAGTTGTGCTTGGCGACTTTGATTTTGTTACAGATGTTGCCTTGATCGCAGGCACAGGGTGGATGCAGCAGCTCAGCCACAGCAGCCAGCAGCAGCAGCAGCAGCAGCAACCGCTGCCGTCGCAGCAGCAGCAGCAGCACCCTTAGCCGCGGGACACAGTACCAGCCGCAATGTGGGCGCAGCATCTGCCAGGCCTGTGTGACGCATGGCGCAACAGACACCCTGTGCGCAAGGCGTTCACGTTTGTCAGGGCAGATGCAGCCTCACGCATAGACAGAATATACTGCTCAGAAGTGTTGCTGCCGCAGCTGGTAGCATGCCGGCATGAAGACAAGTGTGCAGCGCTCAGTGACCACACACTTGTCATGGACAACTGCAGCCGCATGGGCCAGGAGTGCTGGGACCTGGTCTGCGGCGGCTGCGTTTGTCGTTTCAGGCAACCCCTGCGTGCAGGTCCGCCATGCAGCAGTGGCTGGCTTCTCAACAGCCCCCAGCAGAGGCAACGAGCGTTATCACACAGTGGTGGCCAGCTTGTAAACAGCAGCTGGCAACCAAGATTATAGATTTGAATCGACTGACGTCAGTCCAAATCTATAATCTGGTGCCAGCTGCTGTTTAAGCTGGCACCATGTTGATAACCGTCGCTCTGCTGGGGCTGTGAGATCGTCAGTCAAAGCAGGCACAGGCAACGCAACCGCCAACAGCACAGCATGCAGCAGCAGTGGCGGCCGTGCTGGCAGCACATGCACAGCTCGAAGTCTGCAGTGATGCGGTGCTTCCAGCTACACTGGACTCTGTGCTACAGGCCGAGACACAACTGGCCGAGCTGCAGCAACAACAGGAGGAGCGCCAGCGTCAGCGTCGGCGCCAGCAGTGGGTGCATCAAGGGGAGCGGCCTGGGCCTGCCATGACTAGCATTCTCAAACCCCCTAAGGGGCCAGTTACATCGCAGGTTTGCGGGCTCCTGGCAGTGGTCATCTGGTGCGAGATGGCGTGAGTTTAGCCCGTATTGTTGGCCAGCGGTATGCCAACTTGACTGTTGCACCGCAGGTACAGCAGGCAGCCCGCCAAGCAGTACTGCAGGCAGTCACGCAGCACTCACAGCGTTTGGACGCAGCAACAGCAGCCCACCTGGGTGACGCAGCCGTGTCAGCAGGCGAGGTGCTATCCGCCATATCTCAAACTGCTCCTGGGAAGGCGCCGGGCCTGGATGGAATCCCTGGGGAGTTCTTCCGCCAGTACCGCGAGCAGTTCGCGCCGTTGCTCGCAGCACTGTATCCAGCTGTTGGCTCAGCACAGACTGTTCCAGCTGGTTTTCTTGATGGTGTCATCGTGCCTGTCTTGCAGCCTGGTGGTGACGCAGCTGATCCAGCTGCCTTTTGCCCGATACAGCTGCTTAACTACGAGTATAGAGTGCTGGCCAAAATCCTTGCCAACCGTTTGCCAAATCCTTGCCAACCGTTTGCTTGCAGCTGCTGGGGAGGTTGTGCATCCAGCGCAGTCTGCATTCTTACAACATCGGCACATAGGGGATAGCATCAGGCTGTTGCAGTTGCTACCTGCACTGATGCATGAACAGCAGCAAATGGCGGTGGTTGTTTTCACGGATTTTGCCAAGGCATATGACACTGTGGATAGATCTTTGTTGTATGATGTGGCAGCAGCACTTGGCATAGGTGACGGGTTTGTAGGATGGATGCGTGTGCTGCTGTCTGATAGACATACCTGTGCTACGGTGAACGGATTTTGCAGCCCGTTTTACTGTTGTGATGCTGGGGTGCGCCAAGGCTGCCCCTTGGCCCCCTGTTGTACTTATTTGTGGGGCAAGCGCTACTATGCTTCCTCAAGCAGCGGGGCATTGATATCGTGGCAGCAAGTCAGCAGCTTGCAGCTGTGCAGTACGCTGACGACGCTGAAGTGTTTTTGCTGTCGATGCACAATGTCCCACATTTCTCTCATGCATGTCCGACTTTGCAAAAGCCTCTGGCCAGTGTTTGAACCCCACCAAGACACGTTTGCTGCACGTAGGACAGCAGCCGACTCAGACTGCTGCGCCAGGTGAGGCTGCACACGGCTTGGGGGCTATGCAAGTCGTTGCGAAAGCAAAATCCTTGGGTGTGTTTTTTGATCAATGTGGCAAGAGCAGTGTAGATTGGGGTGGCAGTTTAGAGATTGTGCGACACCGCATGCAGAACATCAGCCGCATCTCCAAATTGTCAGCTTTTGGTCGGGTATTTGCTACAAATGCTTACGCTTTGTCAACATTGTTATATGCGGCCCAGTTTGCTGGCCACCTGCCTTCTTACGTGACGAACAAGCTTAGCAAGTGGTCAGCAGCGCTGGTTGATGCTGGTTTGGGCCCGGGTGATGACCTAAGACGGGCCCCTGGTATCCCAGGTGACTGCATGGCAGCACACTCAAAGTGTGGGGGTTTTCATTGATGCCAGTCCACCACCACCTGTTGTCGCGGTGGGCTTGTGAAGCGCTGCCTTTGATGCAAGGCGGCACTGCTCCTTGGGTGGCGGTGGCACGGGAGCTGTGGCCCCGTTGGGCCGCTGCAACAGAACCATGCACGCATGCTGCCAGCAGCAGCCCTTGGGGGCTGTTGCCATGTGGTCGTCAACATCTGTTTCCGTCTGCCTATGCAGCTGTGCGTTTGCCGTCAGCTTTGCATGCGTTGGCACTGGGGATGCGGGCTCTGCCGCCACTCCGCCACGTTGGCACAGAAGCATTGGATGCTGAAGAGCTGTGTTGGCACGCGCCGCTGTGGGCCAACCCCATGCTTGCTGCACCACAGGACTGGGAGTGGTTTGGTCAGCAACGCATACACTCCACTCTGAGTCGGTATGTGGCTCATGTGCATCCCTCTCATGTTGATGCTATGGGTTTCAGGAGGCCTAGGCCGTACTTGCGTTCAGTGGCAATTCCACGTGGTATTGAATTGCTGTTGCGTGTTCGTATGGGTTGTCTGTGTGTACATGAGCGTACTAGTCAGTTTGGCGGTCGCAGAGCTAACTCCACTTCAGGATGTCCTTGTTGTGGTGCAGAAGTTGAGTCTTTGTCACACTTCATGTTTGATTGCCCTGCTACTTCTGCTCAGAGGGATGATATGTTTGCTGAGATCAGATCCCTGCCTGGTTGCGCTGAAAAGTTGTGCAGCGTTTTGTCCATGGCTGATTCGTCAATCAAGGTGTTGCGTTTTGTATCTGATGATATATGGGGCAGTTCTGGAAGATGTCTGATGGTGTCACCGTGTATTGCTGCTTTTCTTGTCAAGTCTTGGGATGTGCGCAATGCATGCAAACATTCTGGAGCAGTGCTCCCTCCTCTTTCCGCCCCGGTGGGGCGCGGGGCCGATGGCGCTGATGCTATGGCTTGAATGGGTAATATGATGATGATGAGGACTGGGAGTGGTTTGGTCAGCAACGCAGGGTTGCTGTTGGCCTGGAACAAGTGGTTGCATCCGGGCTACTGCAGCTGCCCAAGCTGCAGTCTCTTGGCCAGGCTGTGGTGCTCTCTTCTGAGCTGGACAGAGTATGTGCCTTGCCTGGGCTGTTAGCTCAGCGCGCAGCATACCAGCGTGACATCTGGGGCCCTTGGTTGTGCAACAAACCGCAATATGCTGACTGGCAGCTAGCCCGTCAGCATCTGCAAGCCTTGCTAGCTCTGGTTCCCCAAGTGTTGGTTGCAGCTGCGCGTGCTCACCTAGCAGCAGCTTGTGCTGCTGGTGACAGCGCAGCACAACTCTCTATTGCCACCCCTGATGACCTCCTTTTGGCAAGTGAAACGTTGTGCGCTGATTTAGGCTGGCAGCGACCGGGCAGCAGTGCAGAAAATGTCATTCGATTGGCCGACCTCACCGTTGCCACTGCCACTAAGCTTCAACATCGCTCTGCGCTTGATGCTATTGCTCCCCGTCATGCTGCTTTTCTGAACAGTGTTAGAATGTTGGATGGCACTCCTGCCGGGGCCCAGCTGCTTGTTGTGCAACTGGTGTTATCCCGCTGGTGGGGCGTTAGAGTGGCTAACACCTACAAAGAAGCAGCCTGGCGCCTGCCTTTAAATGCCTTCCCAACTGCGCAGCGTATGCAGCTGACTACGGGATGTGCAGCTTGCTCAGTTGCTGGGCCAGGTGTGGAGCATCATTTCTGGCTATGTCCGGTGGCTGTTGCCGTGCGAGAAGAGGTGGAGCGTCAACTTAGAGCTTTCAACCTGCTCACGGCGGGTGAAAACCTGCCCTGCAGGGCTTTGTGGTCGGCATGTGCCCCTCGCCGTGATGCGCACCGCCTTGTATGGGACATGGTATGTTTGGCAGCCATACATGCATGTGAACGTGGCCGCAGGGTAGCCTGGGCGGTCTCTTGTCGGCTTGGTGTACCTGTGCTTGTTGAGCAAGTGGCGATACGAGCGGCAGTTGGCGGCTTTTGGGATGCGCTTGCTGACTTTGCTGCTACAGCTAGGGTGCCTGGTCGAGTTCAGCTGCTTACGCGACAGCCGTTCCTCGCGTGGCACACTGTGCTGCGCGGCAATGGCTTACGTGTAGTCCGCAGGTGATTTGAACGGGCATGCATATGTGTGTTCCTGCTGCGTTCTCCCTGCCTATATCCTGGAAGCCACCAGCCCCACTCTAAAGTGGGTGTATGTGGGGTCACTGCATGCCTGTTGAGATATGCAGCCATGACAAACCCTCAGCAGCTGGCCAGCTTTCAGCCGTTTCTTTCCTCACTGCTGCCTTGAGTCTGATCTGCCCTTGAGTCAGCATCATGCTCATCAGCTCAGCCCGCTTCCTGTACTGCAACATGTATATGTCCGTGGCTGGGCATAAAAAGCAACTGGAACTGACGGACTTGCGCGGGTGGTTTTGATCGCCCAAACAACGAAGGAAAGACTGGGTACGATCACCTCATGAGCGGAGCAGCGGCTCGCTGGGCTAGTGCCTGAGGTCAGGTTTCAATCCTGAAGATGTATTGTATTGTATTTTATAGATTGCTGTCACTGACACTGCTTAGACTACTGCTTGCATGCTCATAATATTCCAAGCAAACAACATTTGCGTGTGACGGGGACGACGGGTCGTGCTTAGCACGGCTGATGTCTGGCCCCACACACAGACGCTTTCCTGGGGGTTGAGCCTCCTTGAGTGACAGCCTGCGTTGAGCTGCACGCAGCTTCCTTTTCTTCCAGGTGTCCGTTGTGGCGTAGCCGCTTGAGCACACCGTGTAACCCCTCAAATGCCAAAAATGCTTTGTATAGTATCATCAACACTCATGCAAGAGGGGATGGTCAGGTGTGTGGGGGTTGGGGCTGTGTAACAACGGGTCAATGTGCAGCATGTGTACTTGCTGATATAGCCCCAGCGGGGAACACCAGGTGTCCGCTGTAGAAAACGTTAGCATGTACCTGTGAAATCTTTGGAAAATATCTATTGTTTTATGGGTAATCACAAAATAATCGCCGTCCCTTCCTATCTCTTTGACTGTGACCCATCACGCTTGCTCTCCACTCTGCTTCTGCCTGTGCGATGATCGCACAAGCTGCTTAAATCCTGCCAGATGTGTGTGTGTGTGTGTGTAGTATCACCGCCCGGCACCGGTGCTCTGCTGTACAATACACAGGGGGGCCTTCTGATGGTGGGGGGCACTTCATGCATGCAGGTGCGCAGTATAGCTGACAGTGACAGCAGGACTTGCACTTGGTGTTCCTATGCATGCCTTTGCAGCTTGCCACCCGACGCTGCTGGTAGTCTTTTTTTTGCTGCCTGCTCTGTTTTCGTTCAGGTTGCCACTGCTGCATCATCATCATCATATTACCCATTCAAGCCATAGCATCAGCGCCACCGGCCCCGCGCCCCACCGGGGCGGAAAGAGGAGGGAGCACTGCTCCAGAATGTTTGCATGCATTGCGCACATCCCAAGAGCTGACAAGAAAAGCAGCAATACACGGTGACACCATCCGACATCTTCCAGAATTGCCCCAAATATCATCAGATACAAAACGCAACACCTTGATTAACGAATTAGCCATGGACAAAACGCTGCACAACTTCTGAGCGCAACCAGGCAGGGATCTGATCTCAGCAAACATACTATGTCTTTGAGCAGAAGTAGCAGGGCAATCAAACATCAAGTGCCACTGCTGCAAAATTGAGGATGCTTAGCGCCGGGGCTCTGGGGTTCTGGTCTAGGTGACATCTCGCCGGAGTACAAGGCAGGACGGCAGGATCAGGCTCTCTGGGGCACCAGCCCAGCAACGAGCCCCCTGCCGCTGCCTTTCTATGTTTGCTTCAGGTGATTGCGCAGGAAGTTTGAAGACAGGGCAGCCCTCTTGCCTTTGCTTCCTGTACGCGGAAGGGTTGGTGCCCCCACAGCAACTACTCTGGAGTTGGATGCTTGCTACGTGTTCATCAGTACAACCAACGGCGCAGTACAGTGGGTGGAGCCAGCTTTGCTTACATGCGCAGCCTCGGTGGGGCGCGGGGCCGATGGCGCTGATGCTATGGCTTGAATGGGTAATATGATGATGATGATGCGCAGCCTCGCATGCAGGGGTAGGGTGACACTTGCTTGCCTTTTGCTGCTACGTTAGAGTGCTTCTTCTTCTTCACTTGCAGTGCGCGTTGTCGGCTGAGCGGCATGGCAGTGCACGTTAACGGCAACTTGCCGTTGGGAACGCTTGCAGTCTGCATCAGTTTACATGGCCTTTGACTGTCAGCCAGTGGCTTAAGCCCCACCTTTTGTAAGAGCATATCAGCAGCAGCAGCAGCAGCAGCAGCAGCAGCAGCCACAACCGCAGCAACAGCGGCAGCAAGGAACTGTTTCTTGTGAGCACCCTGCATACCAACACTGCACTAACACAAGACTCCCTGTCACGTCCCTTTTCAAATCCCTGAGCCGTCCCTAAAATCGCTGATGTTGGTGGCACCTTCACCACCCTGGCCAAGATCACCACTGCACACCACTGGTGTTGGTGGCACCTTTACCACCTTGGCCAGGATCAGCAGGATCACCACTGCAAACCATGTTTCGTGATAGAAAAGCGCAAAGGTATTGCAATTCTTACATGGTGTCTACCAACCTGCAGCTGATATATCCCATATCCTCCTCTGTGCACCCGTATCACCCCAGCCGGGCATGACTGCGCTTCAGGCCACGAGAAACAGCAGTCAAAAGGGGCTCTTTGTCGCTTTGGGGTGTTACGAGCCCATCTGGCTGGCATGTACATGCCCCTTCAGCGGCAGCGCCCTTGCTGACATGCATAAACCGCTTTGCATACATCACATACCACCCTCAGCTTCCAACAAGCCCCAGATACATGGTACAAAGCCGTGGCATTACCATCCAGCAGATTATCATTCTGTAGGCTGTGACGCAACACGGTGCACTTGATGCTGACAAAGATGACCCCAACCCAGTTGATATCATGGAGGCCACACCAGTTGCAAGCAAGCTGCATGCTTCTGCAAGCAGCTACATACAACTGCTGCCTCCAATGCATACATTAATCCTGACGCCACACTGTTGCGTACGTTATGATCATAGTCATGATGGCGTGATGGCGTACACTAGTGCAGCACCGCCTGCCAGGGTTGTACAGTCAACCCGGCACCACACCTCATAGCGAACCCACCTCGCACCTGCAACCGCAGCAATGAACTAAAGTGATCCGCAAAGAACAGCTGCCTGCGGTTCCGTACACTGCAA
Source organism: Scenedesmus sp. NREL 46B-D3 (assembly GCA_014080715.1). Lineage (NCBI taxonomy): Eukaryota > Viridiplantae > Chlorophyta > Chlorophyceae > Sphaeropleales > Scenedesmaceae > Scenedesmus > Scenedesmus sp. NREL 46B-D3. Next base: position 1,567 of record JACERP010000196.1, on the reverse strand, counting down.
CCTGGCCAATCCATAAGCCAAAGTACCATCACGCAATGTGGAGTAGGTGCCTGCATGCATGCACCTGACAATGCACTGCTGCGTGAACCATCAGGCTGATCATACTAATATTCCGCCGCTAGACAGTCGACGTGCAAGCGGCGCGGATTGCTTCATGCTTATGCTCCACACCCAGGCAGCCCAACACATGACTTCAACAAGGAGCACCAAAATTGAGTTCAGACTTCCATCTTGCAATCTTGAGACGTCTCCACCAGCTCCGTCCACCAGCGGTGGCGCTCACAATGCGATGCTCTACAACAACAGCAGGTATTTCGGTCCTCAAAGCACACACAGTAACACAAACAAACACAGGATTGTGCCGTCACGACGTTACAGCTGACTGGCAGCAGATGCGGCTAAGGTTTCCACACCATGGGTGTACCAGAAGTGGGGCCACGCGGCAAGGCGCCGCATGGCAGCACCCCACAGTGATGTTCTGCAACCATGCAGCGAGAGCACACGTGGCAACATGCAGCACAGTGCACTGCAGATGCCGAGCATCCACGATCACAGGAAGTATGCATTACCAAACTACCAGAGTGAGGCCACTGGCCCACCCGCAGACCTGCAGGCAAAGTTGGTTCAGCAGGCCAAGTGCCCACAGCAAGCATGCTGCAGAGCACTACTCACACAATTTGAGGAGCAGCACCGGCTTCTTGACAACGCCTGTACCTGCCAACAGGCAGCAAACGGCAGCATTGCTCGGCACAAGGTGGCCACACCGGCCACTCAACAAGCAAGGCACATAAGATGCTTGCATCAAGATGCCAGGCAAACACCACATACAATGACAGACAAACCCAGACATGCAGCAAGCTGCAGTTACCAAAGCTGCATGCAACCTACCATGGCAACAGGCAGCCACAAAGTCATCCCTTGTCACGCAGTTTTCTACCTGCCTGCACCACATGCTGTTGACATAGTAAGTGCAGCACCCTGAGCCTCCTACCACACGAGGGCAAGGAGATAAAATTCAGGCAAAACACGGTACGGTGTGTTGCCGCACAAAACAAAGTTCACTACGCGGGTGAGTGCAGCCCCAAGGGCAGCAGCAAAAACGGCACATACACAACAAGCACGTGTACCACAGCAACCGATAAACAGGCCTCCAGCACACCCCGCCAAACGCCCTCGAGTGCAATAAATTGCAGACGTGGCACTCCCTAAGCCGCCTTGCGGGTCTTCAGCCTGCGCACCACCTTTTTGGGATTCACCACCCACAGCCAGCGCGGGCTGTGGTTGGCAAAGAAGGCCAGCACGGGCCGCACGATGGGCATCAGCACCGGGTCGACGAGCGCCTTCTCCAGCTCCACCACCAGGAACACAACCACCATGCTCACCAGCACGCGCGCCCACTGGATGCCGGTCATGCCCTCCTCCATCGAGAAGAACCAGTTGAGGCCGGGCACATACGTCAGCAGCACCTGCAGCGCCGCCGTGATGCCGATGCACACGTACACCGTCCAGTTGCCGCGAAACACGCGCGGGTGCAGCGCGGACGCCTTGATGAAGCGCGTCGTCACCG